>KK122531.1:3062-20735 GCA_000611955.2 Stegodyphus mimosarum
TATCGGCCGCACCAAAATTATATAAATATATGTATATATATATATATATATATATATATATATCCACTCTGTTACTCGGCTCAGTGAGCTCAATTTCTTTATTCTTATATGTTTGTAAGTTATGCATTTTTTGCTTTAAAAATGACTGAATTATGTTGTTCTTATCTTCCGGTTAAAATTTTTATACCTTTAATTAACCTACATGTTATAGCTGTAGAATTATCAATAATTTAAAAGTTGTTAAGCCTAATTACGGTTACCATAACAGCCATGTTTGTTTACATTTGAAACTCAACAGAATAACGAATTTGTTGCCAATCTAGAGAAACTAAGCTTCGCAACAACAAAGATAACGCCTTCTTTTATTATTGCGAATTAAATCATGTTTAATCCATTCTGGAATTATCATTTAAGTTATTAAATTATCTCATATATTTACACAGCGCAGCGTCCATAGCAAATTAAGTCAGTTTCTACGCCTTCAGTGTCTCTTTGGCGAGTGAGACCAAAAGTAAATTTTCAGTTTTGTGCACCGAAATGTCTGATTTCTTGCCCGCTGCCCGAATTGCTTCTTTTGAGTAGAAACTCTAATTTTAATTGTAAAATTTGTTCTTTAAATTGTTTTAACTGTACTTATGTTTTATATATATATATATATTTATTTTTAAATTTTTAATAAAGATATTTTGAGGTTTTTATGTATTTTTGCCTTGTCACGTAGTGAGAACTGAATTAATGGAATGAGAAATATGTCTCCAATGAAATTCGAGGAAATATAAGTGAAATGCAGCAAAAAATGCGAATATTCTGTACTAGGAAATCATGTGATGTACACATCAGATTTTTCCAAATTTTTCTTCTACCTCACCACAAAACCTCCGCAGACTACTCTAGAAGCAAATGGAATGTCTATTTTGATGTTGCCCCTGAGAAAGCGCTTCGTAATTTTTCTTTTTGTCCGAACAGTAAAAGCAAGGAGTCGTGAATTAATCTTCGAAGGGCAGTCATTCACCCGTACCGAAACCCGCTGTATCCCCTCACCCACCCAGTATAATAGTCCTTGTAATATGCTCACCCCAAGCGAACAAAAAGTCGACTGAGATGCAGCTGCGTTTTCTTGGTGTTTTCTATTCCATTCTTGTTACCTCCATGAGTTTACTAAGCGTTTTGCACTTAGCCTTGTGCCAGTATTTTGGGATTACGTGGCGATTATATTCCGCATCAGATTGTTATTGTTTCTTTGTTAATTATTCTAAGCCAAGGCTCTCTGAAGGCAATAAATATTAGATGTAATGCGAAATCTACTATCAGTGGAGCACGGATTAAGAAATTTTCTGGCTGAGAAGATGTGTATTCTATCTTAATTGAGAATTAACTGAAATCAAATCTCTCACTAAAATGAATAAAATTGATATTTTTAGGATCGATAGCCACGTGGGAATTAAGTGTAATGAAAAATTTCATTTTTGTGCCAGAGATGTAATCTGAAAAGTTATTTTTTGAGATATTCAATTATTAGATAAATCCCCTTTAAAGGAGAAACAATTTAGTATGTCGCAACAAGGGCGGTTGAAAACTGTCAAAGCCAGATGGGCATTAAAAACATTTTGGATGTTTTTATCCTTTTGGAAGTGATGCTTGAAATCATTTTGGAAAGATATATTTTCCAAGATTTATGACTGAAGAGTCGATGCATTAGATATATTTTATGAACTACAAATGAACATTAAGGATTATGTTAAGTATTTAATTTCAAATGAGGATATAATTTCCAAATTGATTTAAAATATGGGATAGTAATATATGAACTAAGAAACTGGTCGCAACAAAGTTCCGAGAGTTTAAAAATAATCGGTATGCCATTATTCTTAAAATAAGGAATGTTATTATTTTATTAGCCCAAAGGGGCAATTTGGCCAAAAGGGGCTATTAATTTCGTTTGTGCATTTTGCGTTGGTTCACTATAAACAATGTTTAACTTTTCAAATTGTTGCCACCAAATATTTATATTTAAGGAAATTAAATAATGAAGAATATGCATGAATGTATGTATGTTTCTGGCATTGTAAAAAAACAAGCGGTATCTAGAGACATCAAATTTTGAATAACGTAGTCTTCCACTCGAATATGGGCATCTGGAAGCCCAAATTTGGAATCTGTTTTATTATCGATTTCATATTTTGTGAAGCTTTAACGAATTTTTGATTAACAAACTCGACGATTTAAAAGCGAGAAATGGCAACAATGTACGAGGAAAAAAAAAATTATATCCAGCGCACGAGACTTATCGAAAATTCTAAAGAATTCTCTTTCAGATTTACTTTTTGATATTGCTATTGAATTGAATTTTAGGGTTTAAGTGCGAAGAACATAATATTTAATAAATAAAGGTAACACACAAAACGTTAGCGCACGAGACTGTGTATCGAAAATTCGAAAGAATTCTCTTTTTAAATAACTTTTTGATATTGCTATTGAATTGAATTTTACGATTTAAGTGCGAAGAACATAATATTTAATAAATAAAGGTAACACACAAAACGTTAAAAAAAGTTCCTTTGGAGATAATATAAAATCTGTAAGCTTTCAGATTTTTTTTTATTTTACTATATACTAATAGAATAATACTGCAAAATTTAAATCAAGTTTTGCCTTAAGCAAGATTATTAATAAACATTCAATATTTCACGAAAGAAAAAGAGACAAAGAAAATTATGAGATGTAATTTGATGTCATTAGAATTATTTGGAACATGGTGATTGTTTTAAGTTTTAGGTACATTACAAATTTAGAAGGCAAATATCTGTGTGCACAGTTTTGTTTTACATACATAAACAAAGTCATTTAAGCTTTTTTCTGGATTCTTCTTTGCCTCAAACTTTTGAACAAATATGCATTTAAGAAACGATACACATTCTAAAATTAAAATGATATCCCAGACTGGAACCTCAATGCAGGCTTAAAATTATATTATTCTAAATTTGCATTACGTCTCACCTGATGCTTTTAAACTGAAAAAGAGGTGCTTTATTATTTCATAAATTTAATTCAAATTTTTATCAAGATTATTGAAAGGCGATACCAATATTACTTAATTTTAAAAAGATTAAAAACATTAGTTTGAAAAGTACTTGATTCAATGACGATTTTCTGCATCTTTATTTTGATTTGATATAAATTATTAAAATGCATCAAAAATATATATGTAAGATGAAAGTAAACTAATAACTTTAATTTGGCAATAGTCCTTTTAATTCTTCATTTTAATTTGGCGGCGTCCCCTCTCTATACTATTGTAGAAATTGTTTATAATATTGTTTATACTTTCTCGTTATACTTTTTGTATATATTGTACTTTGTGTATATTGTTTATACTTTTTTGTATATAAGTTCTGCACTGCGTCTTTCAAAATTAATTCATTTCATACTTACTTGTACAATCCTCCTGCAATGCGAGAGTTTTTATGAAATTTCAACAACTTGCGGGAGTGGTCGAAGACAACATTTATTGCTGCATATTGTTGTGATACATACTCTCAGTCGCACATCTTTACGGGTGCGATATGCACCCGTGCTGAAGATATGCTCTTTTTAAATATTTCGTGACTCTGCTGTTGAATCGAATTTTATGTAACGTAAGCGCCAGGAACGGGGTATTTAATAAATAAAGTAAGCGCACAAAACGTAAGTAATAAAAAGAAGGGGGAAAAAACTGTAAAGCCACGTTAGTAAGAAAACTGAATATTGATAAGACGAACTGTGAAAAGACCGGGGGGAGGAAACAGAAAAATATATGCCAATACTGAACACTGCAATCACAGTTCATCGGGAAATTCTAAACTCATATTGCTACGCTGCTTTTAAATTTTTTTTTTAATTTTGCTGTGGAATTGTATATGGGAGATGTATTAGTATTGTGAATTGTAATGGTATTGTAAATGCGAAGAAAATTGTGCTTAATAATAAAACTAAAAAGACGTCAAAAATTGGATTAATGTGAGTGAGCGTAACAGCACATTGGTAGACTGCGAGCTCAGCGTAAAAAACCTTGTACGGACATTAAGACTCTTGAAGCAAGAGATGTGAGAAATAAGCAATACCCCCCTCGGGAACTCGAGCCTCGAAGCTCTCGAATACGAGCCGAGTGTGCTGACCCTTACACCACGAAAGCATGCTAAGAAGGACGGAGAAATGCCCCATATGCTCACTGTCTTAAAGGGCGACTGGGGATTAGGAAACCCAGTCGCCAAATCCTAGCGGTGGAGAATCATTATCCACTACCCTTTTTAGTTCGGGTGCCACTGTAGAGTCATTAGGTTATTTTGATGCTGGAGACGTGAAAAATGAGCAGTTCCCTCGCTCGAACCTCGGACCTCTCGAATACACGCCGAGGGGGCTGACCATTACACGACGAAGGCATGCTAAGAAGGCCGGGGAAAATACCTTATAACTTTAACTAACTCTTTTGGGCGGCTGTTAAAATGTGAAACCATTCAGAATTCAAAATTTTATTTATTTGTTAGTTCAAAGGGATTTGAATCCCGAAGTATTATTACTTTCATTTTGCGTCGTTTCACTTTTCAATTTACTGCTTATTTTATTTATTTATTTATTAGTCCAAAGGGATTTAGTCCCGAAGCACTATTACTTTCGTTTTGCGATTTTGCGTGGGAAACACAAAAACGGCGTATCACTTTTCAAATTGTTGCCACTAAATGTTATCGCTCTGCATTAAATTTTAAAAAATGAAAAATCTGCATAAATGTATGCATGTTTCTCGCATTGTGATAAAACCTAGAGCCATCGAATTTTGAATGACGTAATCCTACTGCGAATATGGGCATCTGGAAGCCCTAATTTTGAATTTGAAATTTGCTTTATTATCGATTTTATGTTTTGTAACATTTCAACGAATTTCTGATTAACAAACTAAATGATTTCAAAGCGAGCAATGGCAACACTGTACGAACGTTGTACAGAAAAACATTTTTATCTCCAGCGCGTGTACCGAAATTTCTAAAGATATGCTCAATTTAAAATTATTTTGCGATATTGCTGTTGAACTGAATTTTATGGTTCAAGTGCGAAGAGCATGGTATTTAACAAATAAAGGTAACACACAAAATGTTAAATAAACGTCCCTTTGGACGTAATTTAAAATCTGAAACCTTTCAGATTTTTTTTTAATTTGTTTTTGTGATTATTATTTTATGTTTGTTCAAAGAGAATTCAGCCATCGAATTGCATGATAGATTGTGCCAAGGAAATATGTATGACGTAAGCAAGGCAAGTAATTAATTATTGGAGGAGTGCAAAGTGTGACGTTTTAGCAACCCATATCGATTAAGAGAGAGAATACATATTTCCTCAAGCGGAAAAGTTTTTAATCTGCGGCCTGTTATCTTTGGAGTGAACAGAGGAAACTGGAATATCTGTTAATTGTATCAAATGTTAATCCGGATGCAACCAATCTGCTGCCATAAATCCAACCCTGACCCTCTGCACGCGTCCTCTGCCAAATACAAAAGACTTTTTTGACAATGTTTGCTTTCATTTTGATTCTTGCCGCCCTCGTCGGGATCTTTCGGCAATCATTGTGACTGCTCGTTTTTGATCGATGATTTACCAGTGAGTTGCAGTGGATGCAGAAATCAAAATTTCGCGATGCGCTGTCGTGACCGATAACCCGAATAACTGGTTCCCGCTAAAAGTCACGGCAGGTGCAAGTCGCAGACGGCCCAGGTAGAGGAAGTCGTGTCCGCGGTTTGTTTAAAGCCGATCTCGTTGAATAATGAATAAAGATTTCAATCTCCTGCGTCGTTTTGTCTAGCGCAGAGCCTGTCCTGTAGCTACTTTTATGTACCCAGATATGGACATTTTGATGCAACTTGATAGCTGCGAACTGAAATGAAAGTTTAATTTGCGAATTTAGATGAGTTAGAATTCTAAAACTAAAGCTACAGAAAATGTTCCTTTAAATCTTACCTTTTGATTTATATTTTTCACTGAAGTATTTTATTTCACTTACGTTTTCAGTTCTTTAAATCAAATACAATTCTCTTTGTTTAAGGTACAAGATTTTTGTTTTTTATTTGCTTTGGGGAACGGCCAGAATTTTCGGGTGAACTATTATAATTAAAATTCATCGAAATGGTTCATCGGCTAAATGTTCCTCCCCGACGAAGTGAGATTATGAAGTTGATTGAATTCCTCTTCTGTTTTGTTCTTTTTTTTCTTTTAAATTTAAAAAAAAAAATTTAATTGGGGTAATGCTTGTTTAAAAGTTTGGTTTTAATATTAATAAATTCTTTGTTGAATTTATAGGATTATTTGAAATTGATTAATTATGAATTTCAATTTTTGGTCTTTGTGAGAAAGTAGTTCTAAATTTCTTACTTTATGTCTTTACTGATATTTTTTTCAGCAGCTTAATGCGCGAAAATTCTAAGCATATTTATGATTTATTTTTAAAAAAATTGTTTTTTATATATATGTACACATACGCACACACACACACACACACACACACACACACATATATATATATATATATATATATATATATTTAAAGACCGAAATTGGAGAATGTCGACTTTCACCGGAGAATGTCAACATTCACCAAATACGTCGGTGAAAGATCGAATATAACATTGCATTCTTGCACATTCGGACCCTCACCGGTGTATGTCGACAATCACAGGTATGCTCTGGTGTAGGTCGAAAAGAGAGGCGACTGGCTGTTTCCCATAAATGCAGTCGTAAAAGCGAGGGCCTCTTGTGCAATTCAAAGTCTCGTAATAATTTAAGTTGTTGCAATGAATCAGATTTGAATCACATAATTTAGTAAGTTTTTTATTACTATTATTTTATTTTCTCATTTACTACGTACTGTATAATTAAGTAAGTTTTTTAACTTCTATTATTTTCCTTTCTCATTTTGAATTATTGTGTGTTTTAAGTACATGTGTGTTTTTTCGCGACTGAATGACGGAGAAGAAAATATAATATTCTTGTATATTCAACGTTCACCATTAATACATGGTAAATGTCGACATTCACCGGTGTAAGTCAGAAATAAGAGTATTTGGAAAATACTTCGGACATACACCGAGCGACTATCTGAATGTTGACATTCACCGGTGAAAGTCGACATTCTCCAGATTTCGGTGTTTCACCGTAACATATACATATAATATTTGCATTCGATGGGCATTGGAAATGAAGCTTAGGAATCAGAATCCGGGTTTGGTCGTTGCGAAGTGGAAGGCAGCCGAATGGTGGACACAGACGACTTTCACTTTAAAAACTCCACTTCTTTATTCAATTAAAATGTCAGACCATTTTCCTTTAAACGAAAATCACATATCCAATAATGAATTAAATAGAAATAATATTAAATTTAGAACCTTGATGTCATAAATATTTTTAACAAAGGAAAGATGAAGAGACAGAGCGAAGCGTTCATATAGCAGGCAATGGCAGGAAGCAGTCTGACGCAAAATGGCGCGTAGAGCTATTTATAGTAGCGGTTACATAATAGGGCAGAGTGTTCTCGAAAATATTGGTCTAGGGGAAAGATCCTGAAATTGCGGAAAGTTAATTAGAGGTTGTTTGTTCGCGTAGAGCATCGTAATTTTATATTTTACACACACATATATGTATATATATCCACATTTATATATATATATATATACACACACACACACACAAACACACAACCATCTCCTAACCCGTCTTTGAAAGTTCTTATCCGGCATATATTGCCGCAGTCGTTGATCGTAGTCATACATTTTTAATTACAGATGTATTTTAAATGTCGAAAATATTCATGTTTTGGCAAATTAAAAAACAATTATTTTTCGACAAATAACGGAATTTAACTTTTAATGCGATCTCTTGGTTCCCGTACTTACATTTGGGAAAGTTTTATACTCGTTAGGAAAAAATAAAATTATAGGAAGTTGGACTGCCTTACAACAAAAATTGACCGGGATTTTTCATTAATTTTTGATGCCATTTCAACTTGCCTCTACGCGTCATTTAATTAAGTTAGAATAATTCGAGGAATTAAGCTTAAATGAACTGCTAGGAAAAATATGTGTATAATTTAATAGGCCGTGCAAGAAAGTCATGTGATGTCCACATCAGAATTTTTTCTCTAAGCGTACAACTTCGAGTTTTTGCAGTAATTAGCTTAAAAAAAGGCTTCACTTTTCCGCCCGGGGGGGATCATCAAAGAATGAAACAAGTATACATTTTTTAATCGCTGTGTTTAATTCGATTTCGTATATAAAGAACGCAAACGAAATGTTTTGTTTCTCTTTAATTCCAGTAAGTACTTTATCTATTGTTAGTCAGTGTGTTTTCGAAGTAATGATGCATTTGCTGGAAATAGTGATATAATTAAATGGACGATTATTCTGAGTCCTTTAATCACGCGTTGGATTTTCCCAAAAGTGATAAATGAGAACGCATTTGTGATAACACACACACAAAAAAAAAAAATAATAATAATAATAATGTACACAGTAGGGAAATGAGGCACGTATGGTAAGCGGCGCTGAAATTAACGATGTTGTACTGAAATCAAATAATCTGTAGAATTATTTTCGTTTCAGTGTCTGTATGGATTCGCTATGAGATTCACTGAAGTCTTAAATACGATTTTTTAGAAGTGACGTTATAAGATATTTCTCCTGCTTCTTAGATGCCTTCGTGGTGCGATAGTCAACACACTCGGCGCGTATCGAGAGCTCCGAGGTTCGAGTACCGGCCAGGGCATTGCTCATTTTTCACATTTCCTGCTCTAAAAAAAAATACCTGATGTCTCTACATTGGCACCCGAACTATCCACCACTAGGATTTGGCGAGTGGGTCTCCTAATCTCCAGTCGCCCTTTAACAAGGGGGACTATGTAAGGTATTTCTTCCGCCTATTTAGCATGCCTTCGTCGTGTAATGGTCAGCACACTCGGCGCGTATCGAGAGGTCCGTAGTTCGAGTCCTAGCGAGGGCATTGCTCATTTTTCACATCTCCTGCTTTCAAAAAAAAAAAAAAAAAAAAAAAAAGAAAGAAAGAAAGAAAATGTAATGTCTCTACAAAGTTTGTAGCCTTGGAGAAAAACTACTAGATGTCTCTACAAGTTAGCAGAAGACTGTTCATGCCAGTTTGATCTAATTTTGAATTAACCTGGTGAAGGTGGGAGCCCACATTGTTTGTCTCTCAAAATTCACTATTAATTAAAATATTAAAAACTGGTATAAAAACTGGATTTTATGATTTATTAAGATATTTTCTCATTACAGTTATGAATGTCCCCCCCCCGTTTTCTATTCTTTTATAAAATTTTGCCAGATGTAAAAGAGATTTTTATATCCTAACAAATATTTTATATTATTCCTTGCAGTAACAAAAGTATAATATCTTGATTAGAAAAGAAATTGATGTCTTTTTACATAAGTAAAATCGTTCTCAATTAAATTTTATGTTATAACTCCAGGTAAGGATTTCCAGTTACACAATAAAAGTCGTCACGTATTTTTTTAAGTAAATATTAAAGAAAGTAACGATGATCTAAAAACCATGTTTTATTTCTGAGAGTGCTTTGTGCTGTCAATTAATTTAGTGACTTTTTAGTCATATTATATCCATGCGGGAAAGTGAAAAATGTGCAGTGCCGTCATCGAGATTCGAACCCTGGACCTCTCGAATACGCGTCGAGTATGTTTCCAACTACACCACGAAAGCATGCAGAAAAGGAGAAAATACCTTATATAATCCCTCTTTTAAAGGACGACTTGGGATTACGGGAATCCAATCACCAAATCCTGGTGGTGATGAATTTTCGTCCACCACCTTTTAGTTCGGGCGCCATTGTGGAGTCATTAGGTTATAACGATGCGAGAACGTGGAAAATGTGCAAAGCCCTCGCCGAGACTCGAACATTGGACCTCTCGAATGCATGTTGAGTATGCTTCCAGTTACACTTCGAAGGCATGCGGAAAGGAGGGAGAAAATACCTTTAAAATTTTTTTTTCAGATCGTTACCTCTTTGTCAGGACTGAAAGAGTAATTTATCCCTATACTGAAATTTCTCGAACTGAAAGTTTGAAACTTTTATGTCTGTGTTGGAGAAATTGTTGAAGCTGTTTTGAGTAAATGACAAAGCTTTCTAAAGAATATTAGTTTTATGTTTTTGACGTTAATCTTTCGCTGTGAATGGTGTTTAAAAGTTATTATAAAATATTGGTAGAAAATTCAAGAAAAACTCTTTCTAGTACCAGCTTTCTTTTCAAAGATAGTAGCAAAGATAAAAATGATAAATGAAGTCAGTATTTTAAAAGCGTTAAATAATGTTTGCTAACATAAATAATAATAATAATAATAATAATAATAATAATAATAATAATAATAATAATAGTGAATGATTTATCTTTAGAATTTCCGTTAGACAGTAGTCTCCCGCGCTGAAGATAAAAATGTTTTTTCTGTACAACGTTGCCATTGCCCGCTTTGAAATCCTCGAGTTTGTTCATCAGAAATTCGTTAAAATTTTACAAAACATGAAATCGTTAATAAAACAAATTCCAAATTTCAAATTTGGGCTTCCAGATGCCCATATTCGCAGCAAGATTACGTCATTCAAAATTCGATGCCTCTAGGTACCGTCGTTTTATCACAATGCGCGAAACATACATACATTTATGCACATTCTTCATTATTTAATTTCTTTAAATATAATACAGGGCTGTAATATTTTGTAGCAACAGTTTGAAAAGGGAACCGACATTTAATATTTCCTTCGCAAAACAAAAACAATAGTCATTCAGGGACAAAGTCCCTTTGGACTAAAACTATAAGAAATCCTTAAAGGTTTCAAATTTGAAATTACATCCAAAGGAATTTTTTTTTAATATTTTGTATGCTACCTTTATTTATTAAATATCATGTTCTTCGCACTTAAACCATAAAATTCAGTTCAACAGCAAACACAAGACCAGGAGCGTGACAAAAGTGTGCATAACACCTGAGCCTTCAACAGCAATATCGTAAAATAATTTTAAAATGAACATACCTTTAGAATTTCCGATACACAGTCTCGCGCGCTGGAGATAAAAACATTTTCTTTGTACACCGTTGCCCTTGCTTGCTCACTCACTCATACATTTATGCACATTCTTCATTATTTAATTTCTTTAAATATAATACTGGCTGCAATATGTGGTGGCATGAGGTTGAAAAGTGAAACGACATTTAATGTTTCCGACGCAAAATCGCAAAACGAAAACAATAGTCCTTTAGGGACAAAATTTGCTTTGGACTAATAAATTTAAAAAAATAAAAATCTGAAATGTTTCAGATTTAAAGAGTCGCCCAAAAGTATTTGTTGAGGCATTTTATGTTCTCGTTGGGCTAGCAGGTTGCTCTTGCACTCACTCCTGCTAACCCCTTCCTTTTTTTTTTAGTCTTTTTAGCTTTATTATTAAGTTCATTATTAGTTTAGTTTTATTATTAAGTTATTATCATTTTCTTCGCACTTACGCTATATACATTTCAACAGGAAAATTACAGAAATTTTAAAAGCAGTATACGTTTAGAATTCCGGATGCAATGTTAATTGTTGGCATAAACATGTTTTTTTTAATCCACCAGTCTTTTCTCAGTTCATTATATCAGTATTCAGATTTCTTACTAAGGTGGCTTTACAAAACCTTTTTCCTTTATGTTTTATTATCAACGTTTTATGTGTTTACTTTATTTATTAAATATCACCTTCTTGGCGTTTAAATTCAATTCAACAGCAAAATCGCAAAATATTTAAAAACAGCATATTTTTAGAATTTCCAACAGACAATCTCCCCGCGCTGCAGATAAAAATGTTTTGTTTTGTACAGTGTTGCTACTGCTTGCTTCGAAATCGGTGAGTTTGTTATCAAAAATTCTTCAAAAGTTTTCCAAAATATGATGTAGGTTGCACAACAAATTCAAAATTCAAAATTGGGGCTTCCAGGGCTTTTATAGGGCAAAATTGGGGCTTTCTGTACAACGTTGCCATTGCTCGCTTTGAAATCATTGAGTTTGTTAATCAAAAATTCGTTAAAGTTTTACAAAATATGAAATCGATAATTAAATTCCAAATTTCAAATTTGGGCTTCCAGATGCCCATATTCGCAGCAAGATTACGTCATTCAAAATTCGATAGCTCTAGGTGCCGTTGTTTTTTCACAATGCGAGATACATACAAACATTCATGCAGATTTTTCATTATTTGGTTTCTTTAAATATAATGCAGGCCGATAATATTTGGTGGCAACAGTTTGAAAAGTTTATACGCCGTTTATAGTGTTTCAACGCAAAATTCCCGTTTCGAGATTAATATCTCATTCGAGACTAACGTCCTTAATAACGCTATTGTCATTATTGTTATTAGGATGTGTTGTTATTATTGTTATTTAGACTAACGTTCTAATAATAATAATAATAATAAAAAGTTAAATAAAAAATAAATATTTTTTGTGATGGAAATAATATTTTAAGACATAAAACACAATTTTTGGCGGTAATTGAAGGAGAAAATTTCCCTCATTTGCCTCGGAAATTTCCTGTTCTTTTGACTGTGTTGCCATTTTGCAAGTTTCCGTGAAGAATTATTCTCCTAATTTCCCTCACGAATAGCAGGCGTTTGCTTCTCGGGATAAAGGCATTAATTTTCAGGTCTGTTGAGCAGGTTTTAAGTGAAAACTAATTTGTTATTCAGTGTTTTTGAACTGAAATTTACTGACATTGAAATAAGTTTTAACGCGGCTTTATTTCTTAAAATAGAAAAGGAGGAATTCTGAATACAGGACAGAGAAAAAAAAGCCATAGATAAAAAATTCGAGCAAAATATGTAAAAATTATTAAAATAAATATAAAAATTTAATATTTAATATGAATGAGAAGGAAAAGTATAAATCTATGCGCAATATAATTCCCGGGAAATAGAAAATATGTGTATTTTTTATAACGTTTCATTTATTTTCAAGCAGTATGTTGTTTATTTACGCGTTGTTTATTACTGCCCTCCAAAACTTAAGGAACAGCATTATTTTGTGTCTAATTTGAGAATAAAGCTACATAGAAACAAGAAATTTACAGAACATGCTCGCTAAACAGTTCTTTAATGAATGCGACATAGAGTATTTCTAAATATCTACACAAACATGAATTATAACAAAAAATTGCACTCTTGTATCAATTTATTATATATCACATTCACCATAAAATTCAATTCAACAGCAACATCGCAAATTAATTTTAAACAAGAACTATAAAAAGAAATTTTTGTAAAGTCAATTCCTCCTTAGGTTAACAAAAAAATTTTTTTAAATAAAAAAAAAATAAAAATTTTTAATATGCAAAAAACTGTGTTAACATCAGTCGTCATCCACTACAAGTTTAAAAAATGCATTTGAACTTGAGTGGATGAATAAAAAGTATTTTATTAACGATTAAAAATTAATTAATTAATTAATAATTAATTTAAAACATTGTTTAAAGTCAATTCCTACTTAGCTCAACAAAGAAAAAATTTAAAAATACAAAAAAATTTTAAAATACAAAAAAAATTTAACATGCGAAAAAACTGTATTAACATCAAGTGTTATGCGCTACAAGTTTAAAAAGATTTATTTGAACTTAAGTGGATGAATAAAAAGTATTTCATTAACGATTGAAAAGCTGAACAAGTTATGGAGAGAGTGTGAGCTAATAGTAGGAATTTAATGACTATATCTTTAGAATTTCCGATAGGCAGTCTCGCGCGCTGAGGATAATATATATATATATATTTTCTTTAAAATGTTAAAACTTGAACGATAGCGTTTTAAGGTTTTGTAAAAACTGCGCCTCTAGCTGCAATTTTGTAATTCTATTATTAACAAGTAAGAATGCCAAAAGCCATAGTACATCCTAAACCTAAATTTGTAAATGTTGTAGGTTAAATGCCATGCTTCCACCAACTAAAACTCTTAAGCAACAAACACTTTGAAAAACTTACAATTGTATCTACCAAATAACATGTAAAACATGTTCTCTACAGTACATAGGTCAAACAAAAAATTATCTTAACTTAAGAATTAACAACCATAGATCACACATTAAAAAATTTGCGAGCAACAATAAAATTTTAACTGATCATAATCAAAACACAGCTATTTTAGAGCATTTTCAAATGCATAGCTTTGAAAATATTGAAATCACGATCTTAGATATAGTACCAGACTATAAATTAAGACTTTTCAAAGAATCCATATACATACTGCAAAAAAGAGCACTTTATCCATACGGACTTAACTCCAATTTAAGCAATACCACAAATAAAAGCAAGGAAAATTCTATCTACGGACAATTCAGATTTTTTAGCCAACCAACTTCCAGAGGAAAAAGAGGAGGAAATAAAATTAAAAAATTTTTTTCAGCTCAAGATTTAGATATAATGTTGCATAAAATTTCTAACTTCTTTCCACATGAATCTTTCGTTAAACAAACTATTAATTTAATGCATAATCTGAAGAATAATACCTTATGGAAACTTCTTAACAAAGTTAAAAAACAATTTATAGGAACAGAGATTATCAAAGATTTAATTATTGATTTCTGCAACTTTAAACTCAGTAATAGTAACTTTTTTCGGAAAAAAATCTTCTGTAAAATACAATTCAAACATCCATTATATGATCAGCTAAAAATGTCTAGTATTTTCAAAAAATATCAATCCCTATTACCTGATACTAACTTACAAGTTACACCGTGCTTCAAATACGAAAAAACAATAGGCTCTTTAGTCATTAATCACCATGAAGTTAGTTCCAACAACAAATGCAACTGTCTTCAACCGGAATTTAAAAACTTTGTTGATCAATACCACAAGCACATCATCACAGGAGACTTAAGCATTGTTCAGGACCAGCAACTACGAAAAGTTATGCAACTAGGAACCAAATTTCGTCCCACATTCTCACTGAGAAAAGAATTTTGTAAGCAGCAATTTCACAACGATATCAATAAATTCATCATAACTATCAGCAATCGCACAAGCCTACCCACCACTACCTTTTTAGAATGGAAAACGGCAATAAGTAAAGAATTTGAGCATACGTTGTTTAAACTTCCCCAGTTTTCAGCATTACATAATAAAAAACTTCTGCTCACTGAAATTAAAAAACTGCAAAATATTTTTATCATCACCAAAATAGATAAAGCCAGCAATAACTTCAGTATTTGTTGAAAAAAATTCTATTATGATCTTTTGCACCAAGAATTAAATAGTTCTAACACTTATCAACAAGTTAAAACTAGCTCCAAAATTCTATTAAATAAGTTTAATGCTCTGCATAAAAGACTGAACCTTCATCCTAATAAAATTAATAATAGATTTACTAACCTGTACGCTTTACCCAAGTTCCACAAAACACCAATTAAATTTAGGTTTATAGCAAACAGCACTAAAAGCTACTTAAAAGAAATCGACTATAAATTTTCACAAATACTAAAACTCATCATGAAATATATCAATGATTACGATTTTCAAGGATTACATTATAACTGGATTATTACTAACAATAAAAAAATTATCAGCACTATTAATGAAATAGAAATTCAAAATATTCAGTGCTATGATTTCGAAAATTTATATACTACACTTCCCTTAGAGGATATTCTAAGCAGCTTGCAAGATCTTCCAATACTGTTCCCACAAATTTTAAATTTTATTACTCAAGACAGTTGGACCTTGTATCTTAAAATCATCCTTTTTAATAATTATATTCTCTTTAATAATACTTTCTTTAAACAAATAAAAGGAATTCCAATGGGAGGTAACAGTTCAAGCTCCATTTGTGGACTATTCCTGTTCTCATGTGAATTTAATTTCCTACGTTCACTTAACAAAAATGAATACCAGTATTTTAAATACATTTTTAGATACGTAGATGACATTATTGCCTTTAATAATTATGGAAAACTAAAAAATACACAGATTTATCCTTCCAGCCTTAAGCTAAATAACCAACAAGAAGAAATTGTTTACCTTGACTTACAGATTAATAACTTTAAACATATTAAAATTTTCGACAAACGTCGCGAGTTTGCCTTTCCTACTTTAAAACTAACTAATTGGAAGTCCAATATCTCGAAAAAAATAATAATCAATACTATTCATTCACAAATAATAAGAATAAAAAGAATTTGCAACAATGCCGACAATCTTAAAGAAGATTTACTCCACTTAATTAAAATACTCAATGAAAATCAAATACCTAACAATATAATCCAAACAGCGCTCAAAAAAGCTGGCATTTACCCTTTTATTTTTTAAATCATGTATTTAGGATAATGATACGTTTACTTAAATCTATTACTAGAAGGTAAATAGTTGATGGCCAATCTGTGTGATTTAATGTACAAATGTAAAATAATTTTCGGTCTCTTTGAACATAATTATCACCGTTACATTATATTCTTTTAAAACAGTGATAAATCGGCCAGTCTATCTCTTTAACTAAAAAAATGGGCTAATTTCTTTTCAATAAAGTGGCATGAAAGCCCGCTTGCCTGAAGACAACTGTTAAATTCTTTTCTTAATTTTCCCAATCTTTTGGCCAATTATTCACAAAAAATATACGTTTTCTAGCCATTTTGAAACATTTTACACCAAGCTCTTGATTCCTCATTAGAAGGACGCCATTTTTTAACAACAGGCTTTCAAAGTGACACCCCCCGACGACGGGTTACCTTCTCATTCGTCCAGAAAGTTTTAGGCGGAACTATGCCTTCACTACGTCACCTCCCCCTGTAGGTTTAGGATTGCAAAGATTTTTTAGCTAAACTTACAGCCCCGTAGAATTACTTTGCCGGCTATAGATTCAACACGTTTCAAGAAGGTGAGTCTTAATTTATATAATTATTATATTTTCTAGCAGAAACATTTTACACAAAAGTGTACGTTTTTTCCACCAAGTTTAATATAATTTAAGTACTTCTTTCTTCAAATTTAACAGCTTCATTACTTTAAGCAAGAGGGCCCCCATTTTTTAGATTTTCTTGATTTCTTCGGTTGTAATATAGGACTAATAGTGTTTCAGAAATTAACTATAAATTATAATTGATGATTTGTGGTTGCATCCTCTCTAATACTATTTATAAATTTAGTTTTCTGTAAAAAAATTTTGAGGTCTTGAGGCGGTTTTAAAATTATTTGTTACCTAGAAGCCTCTTTTTATTCTTTAATTCTAATTAATTCTTGTTTTATTTTGTATTGCTTTTCTTCCACGCGTAGGGAAAAGGGGCGTCTAATTGAGACGATTTAGATTAATATGGAAAGATGTAATAGATATGAAAATTTTGTCAATTAATTGACGCGGTATTGTCTCAATTATTCGTCAGTTGAAACGCGTGGAAGTAATATTTCAGCGAAAGGGGCAAAGTTCTTTTCCCCTGACGAAACAACTATGCAACTCTCGCTGGGATATTACCATTTTCTATTGTATACCTTGTTTTTATTACAACTTCAGTTTTTCCCAATCTTGCCCATAAATTACAATTTTCTAAGCATTATTTGAGTTATATTTTCATGTTAATCTTTGCTTAGGATTCTAAGTTTTAATTGTATTTAATGTGTAATTTTGGCACTAA
>KK122531.1:36936-94168 GCA_000611955.2 Stegodyphus mimosarum
CGAGTAGAAATGGGCAGTTTGATATTTTCATGGCTTTTGCTGAGGTGTAAAGAATCACCAAATGCTTAACTATAATAATTTACGTAAGTTTCGGAAAGCATTGCCACATTTTGAATCATTTTTAAGCCTTTCATACGCATCATTAGTCATTCAAATTTTATTTTGGTCTTTAACTGTAGTGATTCGTAATCAGAGATTGCGATAAAATACATGAAATACCAACACATTCGGATATCTTTTCCGTCTCATAAAGATTCTGGAATGTCACACGCGCTAAAAAAGAAAAGAAAATAATCGGAGCTGGAATTATATTTTAGTTTTTTAACAGCTAACCAAATTCATGTATGTGGAGAATAAGAAAAGGGAAATACTACAAAGTTTTCATTCATTCCTTTTAATGATTTCATTGATTGCGCTTTCTGCGCAATCGCTCAACCAAGAAATTCAACTGCAGATAAGTTGATGACCAGATGATAAGTAAATGGAGCTAGAAGGCTGCATTTTATTTCATTATTTATCATCGTTACGTATTCTTGTTCGTTTTGAATAATTTGTTTTAATTCTTTGTTCTTGTTCGTTTTGAATAGTTTGTTTATTATTTTTTTTTTTAAATTAGAAATACTATATTCTGTTTCTTTTATTCAGAAGAATAATGAAGTAATATGAGGTTAATTCGAGGAATTGACAAAATGGCGTTTATGTTTCGGTCCTTTCATTGCGATGAAATGAGTATCGGTATTTCTTTAATTTTGCTGCCCAGGCGGGAAAGCGGTTTGTGACTTTGATTGTCTTACCGAAGGTCCCGGGTTCGAATCTCGGAGAAGGCATGGATGTAGTTTGTCCGTCTCTTTCTAGGAGGCAACGGTTACTTATTAGGTGCCTGCGTAATAACCAGACCCCTACTTCCAGCCACTATATATGTAAGTAGCAGGACTGCGACAACTCAACACGACTAACGGTATCGGAGTAAGATGGATGATGGAAGATGAGGAGAGCTATTATGTTTTCGACTAAGACCTAATGATTAGACAGCAAAGATGTAACCTCTTGATTATCACTCTTTTTACTTCCTTGTACGAAGTAAAAAGGAAGTATTGGAGTCGCGAAAAATTTCGGGTACCATATTTCAACGAAAATATCTATTTTGACCGCTATCGAATGCAATTTAACGATGTTTTTGGTTTACATCCTTGTGTAAGGACAGAATAAAAAACTGGAACAGCTTGAGTATAGGACCCCATTGGCGATTTTTTGACTTGGCGACCGAAAAATGTCGCCAAGCCATGGAAAGCAGTTAAAATTGAAAACACAAGTTAGAAAGTACGTTTTGACCAGAAAAAATTTTAGAATATATGTTTAAACAGCAAATTTTAAGGTACATGAGTAAGTGGAGGCATATTATTTTAAATAGTAATATTGAAAATACAAGTTTAGCCTAAGAAAAGCAGTTAAAATTGAAAATAGAAGTTAAAATGCACATTTTAACAAGAAAAATTTTAAACACAAATTTAGAATATATATGTAAACAGTAAAACTGAAAATAAATAAATAAGTGGAGGTATGGTTTTAGCAGATATACTGAAAATAAAAATTTTAATCTGTAAAATTGAAAATAAGAGTTCAGAATTCATGTTTAAATTAAAAACATGAAAATAGGAGTTAAGAATGCATGTTTAAATTAAAAAGAAAGAAACGTTTGAAAATACACAAGTACATGGAAGCATATTTTAAGCAGTAATATTGAAAATGCAAGTTTTAAGTTGTAAAACAAAACAGGAGTTCAGAATACATGTTTACATTAAAAATACAGTAAAGAAATGCCGGAAATTTAGTAAAGTTTACAAAATCATGGTAAATTTACAAAGAAATATTATACTCTGCCCAGTTTATGGCCCTTACAATTTCTAGAAATTTGTTTAATACATCAATATTTAAGATTTAGCAAAAATACAAACAGGGTTGCCGAAATAGGGCGTTCTAGACTTCACTGGGTTACCAGAAAAATACCGTCTAAAAAGTGCGCCAAGCTGAAAATCGCCAATGGGGTCCTATACTCAAGCTGTACCAAAAAACTCTTTTCCTTAAAAATAATTATAAAACTGATTGAAAATGGATTCAGAAGAGATTTTTTTGCAGTGTCTGTGCGTATGTACGTACGTAGGTACGTATGTATATACGTAATAACTCAAAAGAGAGGAGCTTCAGAACATTGAAATTTTGTATATAGGGCTGCTATAACATGTAGATGTGCACCTCGCATTTTGGTTGTGATCGGCCGCACCAAAAGTATGTAAATATATATATATATCACTCTATTACTCGGTTCAGTGAGCTCAGTTTCTTTATTCTTATAAGTTTGTAAATTATGCATTTTTGACTTTAAAAATGATTGAATTATGTTGTTCTTATCTTTCGGTTAAGATTTTTATACCCTTAGTTAACCTGCGTGCAATAATTGTGGAATTATCAACAATTTAAAAGTTTTTTTAAGTGCGGCTAAGCCTAATTTTTGGTTATGATCGCGTCCATATTTGTTTACATTTGAAGCTTATCAGAATATTGGATTTGTTGCCAATCCGAACAAACTAAGCTTCGCAACAACAAAATAGCGCCTTCTTTTATTACGGCGAATTAAATTATGCTTGATTCATTCTGGAATTATCATTTAAGCTATTAGCTGGTTTTGGCATTAAAATTGTAATTTTAATTGTTTTAACTGTACTTGGTGTTTTGTTTTTTTATATCTTTCAATTTTTAATGAAAATATTTTGAATTTTTATGTATTTTTTCCTTAGCGCGAAGTGTGAACTGAATTAATAAGTAGCGCATGCGCATTAGGTAAGCGGCTCTGAATCGTCTGTGAAAAACTGTTTCCCTTTTTATTTGTTTCATTTTTTTTATACACTGTTTTAGATTTATTATTATAGTATTTGAATAGAACTTGTGGTAATTCTTCAGATGATATAATTTTTGCTCACTCTAAGTTATAAAATGAATGAGAAGTAACGCTGTTAAGTGAATCTCGCGCCGAAGCGTGGCTATGGCAAATAAATATAGTGAACTTTAAAGATTGCATTTATTCTATTGCGGTTTATGCGCTATCGACGAAGTGGATTTAATTCAAAATTCGTTAACTGTTAATTCAATATGTTTAAATGAAATGCAGGAAAATTGCGTGTAATTTAATATTCCGTACAAGAAAGTCATGTGGTGTACAAATCAGATTTTTTTTCATTTGTAAAAAGTCACCAATGTACCTTCACGAATAGCTAAATAAACTACTTTAGGCACCTAGATATGTATCATCAGTCTAGAAAATCCCCTAGACGCTGAGTTCACACACATATATATATATTAATTACATTCTATTATCGTTTACAATGCAAGAGTTTACATTTGGTGATTGTTAACGAAAGTAATAATATCAATATTTTTTTGTTGGAAGGTCAGGTATTTTTTCAAAATATGAATTTAGATGATAGCATATGTGTGTAAAATTTAAGGTTTATTGCTGTCTTTGCACTGATCAAAATATTCTTTGTACGATTATTTTTTAAGTAATCTGTCGTCTACTTTTGGAGAATTAATCGAAATAAATACACTTACGCTGACGGGCCTGCAAGAAAGCGAACATCGCTGAGGTAACAGTAAATGGTTGTTTAAGGCAAGTCCCAAAACGTGTATTTCCTTTAAAGTAATGGATTTAAACTATTTTATGATTATTGTTCATTGTGCATCAAGGAAGAAAGAGAAAGGATTCTATCACTCGCACAGCCACCCACGCTTAAGTGTTTCCTATCTCATAATAGTTACTTCCAACACGAAAGGTCAGAAACCTCCAGCGTTATGCTAAAAGTATATCTTGCATTTTAAGAAGCTCCCTCCCAGTTTAGAGAGGTGGTGTGTTCTTCCAAGATGTTCGCTAAAAAAAGACATGTTGCATATTACTCTGCTACAAAGCACTAATGACGTTAAGACTTGGAGGGGGGAGACGCATTTATTGGCAGGTGATGATAGTGTCCACTTCCTTTCGTAAGCCTTGTGGATGATGCTCCACGAAGCATGTCTTTCCCCAAAACCTGTTTATTGTAAGGCGGTAGATTGAATTATGCTGTGCGGCACTATTTTTTTTTTTTTTTTATTATCTTTCATGGATTTTATGCCGGATATTATGCTCATTATTGCTTTCTCAATAAAGTGAAAGGAATTTTCTTTGAAGGACTGATGAAAATTGTCTGGCGTCTAGTGCTAGAAATAAGTGTATGTAATAAATAACACGCTTTGGTTGATCCTTTCTAGAGGTGGATAAACTGTTATTGTGCATTAGCTAAATGAGGAATTAATGGCTTTGCTACTTTTCTTGTATATGAAATCCAGCATTTTCTGTATTTGCAAATCAAGATTACTATCAAATCAAACATACAAAGTTATGCTATTATAAATTACGTCTATATTAGATAGCTAGCTTGTTTTTAGCAAGCGTAGTATACTACTTTCAAAGTTCGAACTGTATTTATGAAAATTTGACGCCTATGGCCAAAAAAAATTTTTTTTAGTTCCATAAAAAAAATAGAAGTTTCATTAAACAAACGGCGGGGAGTTGAATTTCGAGAGAGGTACACCCGGATTCCAAAAATTCCTGGAAAGACATTTCGACCATTCTCATCTTCATGTGACTTTTATTAGCGAAGATATTAAATAAAAACTCTAAAAACTATAATTTTCTTCCTCGTTTTTCCGAGTGGCAACAGTCTCGCATGCCGGAGATAAAAATATGGTTTATGTCGAGAAATGTTGCCACTCCTCGCTTTCAAATCGTAGAGTTTGATAATAAAAAAAAAATTCTAAGTTTTATAAAATAGGAAATAAAAATAGCATTGTCAAACATTAAATATATTATACCTGATTTCAAAAATTCGTGGGAAGCCATTTAGACCATTCCCATCTTCGTACGACTTTAATCAGCTGAGATATTAATTAAAAACTCTGAAAACGCTAATTTTGGAGACTGTTGCCACTCGGAAAAATATGCGCGGAAAAATATGCAGATAACAATTCTTTATTTCGGAAAGTGTTGCTACTGCTCGCTTTCGAATCGTAGAGTTTATTAATCAGAAATTTGTAAGTTTTATAAAATATGTAATAAAAATAACATTGCCGAATATTAAACATATTGTTATTATATAAGGTCATATTAAGACGTTGAAGTTATATAAGGTCGTTGTTATTATATAAGGTCATATTAAGTTATTATATATGTTATTATATAAGGTTATATAAGACGTTGTTATTATATAAGGTCATATTAAGACGTCATTCTGACGTTGAAGATAGCACGCGATTGCATGTGACGTCACTATATGTTCGAAAATTGTTCCTTAATGTCAACATTTTAAATTAAATAGTTGCTGCTGACAACTTTTTTTTTTGTTTCACGTTAGTATAATTGACACGATGTATTACTGCCATGTTAATTCTTTTATTTGTATTGAGAAAATGTTGTTATATTACATTAAATTTAAATAATGACGTCATACGTATTAACCTGAAGTGTCACAAGTTTTTTATTTGCTGGTTGGGCAATAAAAAAATTATTTACGAATTGGTTGTTGCTTGGAAAGAATGAACTAATTTCTTTCGTATTGAAATGTTTTCATATATTCGCTTTTCAGGTGTACATAGAACTTTTAAACTTTGCTTTCGCCTCTAGTTTTGTACTAAAATTTGAATTTTAGAATTGAATTTGAAAAATTTGTTTTGTATAATTTATGTTAAAGGAAAGAACAATTACAAACTTCTAGCTTTAATCTTTAAGACACGTTTCTATTTCGTTCGCTGTGTAGTTATAATATTCTAAATTAATATTACAGAAATACAAGAATATATAATTTAATTTTTATGAATAATCAGAGAATCTGGGATTTTAGTAATATAATTCATGTGGAAAAGGAAGTTCTTAGTTAAGCTTTGTGTGCAGGAATCTCGGCTTTATCTGAAACACTGTAAACTGAGAAGAATACTTTTCTGATTCCTTACAAAACATGATTGGTTGCGAAGCAATATATATGAAAAGTGTGGCCACGTGTAATCATACTACTTACCTGATCTTGTGATCTCAGACCTTTCATTTGTTTTTAGTCCAAAGGGGCTATGTCCCTGAAGGACTATTGTTTTCGTTTTGCGATTTTGCGTCGGAAACATTAAAAGTCTGTATCACTTTTCAAACTGTTGCCACAAAATATTGCAGCCCTGTATTATATTTAAAGAAATTAAATAATGAAGAATGTGCATAAATGTATGTATGTTTCTCGCATTGTGATAAAACGACGGTACCTAGAGCCATCGAATTTTGAATGCCGTAATCCTGCTGCGAATATAGGCATCTGGAAGCCCAAATTTGAAATTTGGAATTTGTTTTATTAACGATTTCATATTTTGTAAAACTTTAACGAATTTTTGATTAACAAGCTCAAGGATT
Organism: Stegodyphus mimosarum; assembly: GCA_000611955.2. NCBI lineage: Eukaryota > Metazoa > Arthropoda > Arachnida > Araneae > Eresidae > Stegodyphus > Stegodyphus mimosarum. The sequence goes on from KK122531.1 coordinate 43,415, forward strand.
TCAAAGCGGTCAATGGCAACGTTGCACAGAAAAAAAAAGCATTTTTATCTGCAGCGCGTGAGACTGTGTGTGTAGGAAATTCTAAAGATATGCTCAGTTTAAAATTATTTTGCGATATTGTTCTTTAACTGAATTTTATGGTTTAAATGCGAAGAACATGATATTGAATAAATAAAAGCAACATACAAGATGTTTCAAAAACGCCCCTTTGAACGTAATTTAAAATCTGAAACCTTTCAGTTTTTTTTTTTTTTTTCCCTGTCTTCAAATTTTTTTTCCATGATGTAACATTCAGTTCAGAAAAGGCTGTAAATCAGCGCCTTGTGCAGGTTTTCGCCGATAAAGCTAGGTTCTTTTGTGAACGAGCAATTACGAAGCTCATTAAAAGAAAGTAAAATATCAAACAAAACGGGCAATGTACTATTAACTGCTCATTGTTCTTTACATAAATAAAGGGCTTTTGAATAAATAAAGGGCTGCTCATTGTTCTTTACATAAATAAAGGGCTTTACATAAATCGTAAAAAATGACTTTTCGGGCTACCCAATAGTTCGTCTCCTTAATGATGATGACTGTCATTTTCAATATTTATTAGCCCAGAGGGCTATTAATTTCGTTTTAGCATTTTGCGTCGATTCACTTTTCAAACTGTTGCCACCAAATATTACAGCCCTGTATTATATTTAAAGAAATTAGATAATGAAGAATCTGCATAAATGTATGTTTGTGTCTCGCATTGTGATAAAACAACGGTACCTAAGCATCCAATTCTGAATAACGGAACTTCCACTTAATATGGGCATCTGGAAAATTTCGAATTTGGAATTTGTTTTATTATCGATTTAATATTTTGTAACACTTTAACGAATTCTTGATTAACAAACTCAACGATTTCAAAGCGAGCAATTACAACACTATACGGGGGGGGGGATATCTCAACGCGAGACTTTGCATCGGGAATCGTAAAAATATGATTTTAAAATTATTTTGCGATATTGCTGTTGAATTGAATATTATGGTTTAAGTACGAAGAACATGGTATTTAATAAATAAAGGTAACGCACAAAACGTTAAAAAAATGTCCTTTTGGCCGTAATGTTGTAAAATTTGAAAGCTTTCAGACTTTTTATGATTTTTTTCTTTTGTAAGTGAGCGTCAAATACGTAATTAGAACTTAAAAAATTTGCATGATTAAATTACCCAAAGAATTATATTTTATGCTTTCGTGTATCAGGACTGAGTGTTCGGTGCATATTCTTGGCGAACATCTTCGTGAAGTAGTTAAAAGTCCTGATCTTGAACAGGGAGCTGAATGCAGCTAAGTTCTGTGGTAGAAAACTGTGGTTAAGTGGTAGAAGAACTGCATTTCAGAAGGATTTAAAATCCTCTTTTATTAAACCACAATTATACACAGCCACTTCCCAACTCTTGAGGGATACAGAAAATAATGACCGCACTTGGGTCTAAACTGAGCAATCAGATAATTTAAACTAAAGCTAATTAGAAATTAAGTAATTGTTGCTCACAGAGCTATAAACGCGAGGTTGGCCTCTATGCTAAAGGGTGCGTAGCAAGTTTTAACTAATACTAGCGCACTTAGATTTACTTCAATAAGTAATAGCGTAACAGCGCTACGGCTTAGAATTTAAATACTAGCTGGTCAGGCGAATGTCGAACAGAGTAGCAGTGGTCTGTGACTAACAGCTCTGTCACACTGAGAGGTTCCTACCTACCTTTTAAATAGCAACTTGCCTCCACTTTAAATTAGCATAAAGCTAAAACGTGCGCTTATTTTAACGGGAAGTTGAAATAAGAACAGATAGAAAAAGTCAAATTAAAATAAAACTTTGTTAGTTTAACTAAAACCTTACACGTGTACTAATTAAATTTGTGTTTTGTGCTAATTAATATGCATTGAAAACTCATTTTAGCTAATAATCCCATCAAGTGTTATTTGTTAAGTCGCAAAAATTTGCTTTAAGAAATAGCCCCATGATATTTATGTGCGTGTGTGTGTCTGTGTATACATATACCTCCTTCAGTCTCTCTCTATATAATACAAGGGGATCGTAACAACTTCGCCTATTCAGTATACTCTGTAACTAAAATGCGCATTCATTCAAAAATTTGTAGAGAGACAATTCAAAGAATCCGCTGAAAAATTCCGCGGGGAGGGGCGGGGGATTTACGAAGAGCTGCTACAGTATTTTCCAGGTTTTCGTAAAACAGTTTCATGAATCACGGACATTCTGGCAAACTGCTACAGTCATTGTAACTAAAAGAATGCTACTCACTCACTCGATCTCAAAAATGTTCAGATAGCCAGCAGTTATTTACTGGATGTTTTTTCAAGCATTTTGTCTGTAATTCGCCTCCTAGCGGAAATTTTTTGAACTGATACTTTTTTTACCCCGGAATCTTTCAGAGCATCCTTTGAATTGTCTAGCTACAAATTTTCGAATCAATCTGCATTTTAGTAGCGGCTACAGAGGGCTCTGAATACGCCACGTTTAAATACGATCACCTTGTATATATACTCGTCTGACATTTTACACTTTATTTATACTATAAATGTGGGTATAATAACCTTAAAAATGCTACTGTAGAAAAATTCAAGATCTCTTCTATCAAATATTTAACCAAATCGTTGTTGGATATCAGAAAATTAATTGTTTTCATCAAATCCTGCAAATCACGTTCTAGTGGTATTTTTTTTTTTTAAATAACTATTCTATTCAACACTCATAGGTTGTATCATACATTCAAAGCATGGTTACCATGTAAAGGGGAAACTTAATTCTCCAAAACAAATTATCGTTCATGACGGGGGATTCGATGTTGATATTGTTCGACCGCCTCATCCGCGATCATGAGCGCAAACGCGCATGCGCCATTTATTCTCAAAATAGAGTGGAAGGATGGAGACTTTGCCTTCCAGCATATAGATTCTGTCTTTCCGGAGAAGACTCACGTGACCTTTCACGTCACAGCAAGTAATAACGCCCTTTTTGGACGAGTCTAGGTGTTTTGGCAGAATGCCAGCCAAAGTTGCGTTTGAAACGGTCGAACTATAGTTGACTAGTTTTCGAAAAGGAACAATTTTGAATTTTTTTGCGAAAAAAAAATCGTGCTTCTTTATTTCAGCAGAAAGTTTAGTAGTTTCTTTCAGTAGCAGGTAGAAAAATATTCTGAAACAGTTGTTCGTCTGAAATAAATGCGTGTGTGATACTACCCTAAAAGCCTTAAGTGGAAATATCTGGTTGATAATTTAAATGCAAAGGAATTGATAGCAGCAGTTTGCCTGTGATATAAACTATTGTATTTTCGGCTTTACTGAAGTATCCGATTTCAAAAGGCGAAAATAGAATCATTTGTTTCATGACAGAAAACAAACGCACCACTAGCATTAGTAAGGAAAACGATAATTTTTTTTTAAACTCCCTTTAATGGGTATGAAAAACAGCTAGCCATCATGGGGCCATATTATATTTACTTCCAGTTTTCTTGAAACGTGATATTTTAAACAGAGGCAATTCAGATATTTGTGAACAATATATTCATTGAAACGAGTGCTTCCGATATTGAACTTTTCATAATACTACGCAGTTTTATACATTTGTGATTTTTGAATGACTTCATTTAGTTTTCCGCTCTGAGTTCTTATTAAAAAGGTCATTGTATTCAGTAGCGCTGTTGAAATCGGCACTTCAAATGTTAACAATCACACAGTTCTTTAAAAAAAAAAAAAAACTGTCACATTTAGTAAAAGAACTGAGGATAATTTGCAAAATATATCTGTAGCATTTTAAATTTTTCTAACTTCCTTTTCCTTTACGCGTACTGATTGAAATTTATCAAGAAAGTTATATTCTTTACCTACAGTGCTTTACAAAAATGATAAGTTGCATTTGATTTCCCGAAAATAAAATCAGAAGTTTTAAACACATTAAACCTTTTTTTTTTTTTTTTAGTCCAAAGGAGCTTTGTCCCTGAAGGACTATTGTTTTCGTTTTACGATTTTGCGTCGGAAACATTAAAAGTCTGAATCACTTTTCAAACTGTTGCCACAAAATATTGCAGCCCTGTATTATATGTAAGAAATTAAATAATGAAGAATCTCCATAAATGTATGCATGTTTCTCGAATTGTGATAAAACTACCTAGAGCCGTTTCCAGTTTTCACCCGAATATGCGCATCTAGAAGCCCGAATTTGGAATTTGTTTTATTATCTATTTCATATTTTGTAAAACTTTAACGAATTTTTGATGAACGAACTCAAACGATTTAAAAGCGAGCAATGGCAATACTCTACCGGGGGAAGGAACTTTTTTATATAAAGCGCGCGGAACTGTGTATCAGAAATTCTTAAGATATACTCATTTTAAAATTATTTTGAAATATTGCTCGTGAATTGAATTTTATGGTTTAAGTGCAAAGAACATGATATTTAAGAAATAAAGGGGCGTAAACGCCCCTTTGGACGTAATCTAAAATCTGAAATCTTTCAGACTTTTTAAAATTTTTTATTTATTTATTTATTTATTTTTTAAGTATATGCGTTTAGCTAGTATTCTTCTTGAATTAACTATTTTTTCTTAATTAAAAAAATTAATATTTTCTCTTTTGAGCGGAAAAATCATGTCAGGCTGATGATTGATATTTCGTATTTTATCAAAAATGAAAATAAAATAATTTCTTAAACGTTTTTAGTCCAAAAGTCTATTACTCCTGAAACGGGATTTTACATTGAATCACTTCAAAAATCTGAATCACTTTTCAATCTATCGCCGTGTATTATATTTAAAGAAATTAAATAATGAAGAATATGCATAAAAGTTTGCAATAGGATGGAACAAAATTCACAAATAACTTCATATTTAAAACATCGTTTTTATTTTGAGCAGGAGCAGTTATTCAGGAATGCATTTTAACTTACATTAGGGATGCTAACCCCCCCCCCCACAATTTCTGTCCACGCAGATTCCATTTTAGATAATAGAAAAAGAAGCTTAGAGAAGAGATGAGCCTTTCCCAGGTAGAGAAAGCAGGAGAAAAGAAAGATGCGTAATATCTGCAGTAGTATTTATAAGTTCGGAAAGTCTTTGTTTTAGTCCTAAGCAGCGACTGGACAAAAATTTTTCTTAGTGCACATAAATCGCAGAGAAAGATTGACGTAACATGCTGCAGATAGATGCAAAATGGTGCAAAGCGTATCCTTGAAGAGGGGATGTGTCTAATTAGAATTAGGAATTTAAAAGTCTATTTTAATTGTTTGCAATTAGGATTAACAATTATGTCAGTAATTTTGTTTCATATTTTATATTTTACACACACAAACACGCACATATATGTAAAGAACTGAAAAAATTGGCGGATACGATTCTTTATGTGTTTCCTTTTCTTTCCATGTACAATTCCGTAAATTTACATATTATATTTATTGCATATGTTTTGTTTGCAGTCTCAGTAGTGTGCGGAGAATTTTCAAATATGATTTTTTTTCTAAAAAGAAGACATCAATTTTTTAAAGTGAATGCTCCATTAAAAATATATATTTAACGTTTTATGTGTTGCCTTTATTTATTAAATATCATGTTCTTCGCACTTAAACCGTAAAATTCAAATTCGACAGCAATATCACAAAATATTTAAAAAGAGCATATCTTTAGAATTTCCGATATGCAATCTCTCTCACTGGAGCTAAACATTTTTGTTTTTTCGTGCAGTGTTGCCATCGCTCGCTTTGAAATCGTTGAGTTTGTTAATCAAAAAATTCGTTTAAGTTTTACAAACTATGAAATGAATAATAAAAAAATTCCACGTTCGAGTGGAGAACTACGTTATTCAAAATTTGATGTGTCTATGTACTCCCCCCCCAGTGCGAGAAATCTACGTAATTTGATGTCTTTAGATACCGTTGTTTTTTCACAGAGCGAGAAACCTATATATATTCATGTCGATTCTTCGTTATTTAATTTCTTTAAATATAATACAGGGGTGCAATATTTGTGGCAACAGTTTGAAAGTGATTCAGGCTTTTAATGTTTCCCTCGCAAAACAAAAACAATAATCCTTCAGGGACAAAGCCCCTTTAGACAAAAAAAATAAAACAATACATTAATGAAGGCAATATACGCAATTATTCAAGGTGAACTAGATGACTGCGATATTGATAGCAGACGTGTTTGTTCTAAGGAATCTAATTCATTGATACAAGAATTTAATGTGAATCAGCATCAATGAAGTGAGAATTCGCCCAACTTGCAAATTCTCCCTTCATTGATCGAATCAATCCGGAATCAAATGTTTATTTCAGAAAGGTAAATTCAATTCTACCGGGGGTCCTGCGACAAGCTGTCCAATTGTACAGGCTTAGAACCACCCCGGAGCCCACCGTCTAGAAAGCAGATATCAGGACACTGCCGGCCATAGCTTTCTAAGGGTTGTTTGTGTCGTCGAGTTTAGTTTAATTGTACTTTGCAAAATGAGGCGTATTCCTGAGTTAGGTTTTTGTGTAAAATTTAAAAGGGTGGCAGAATGATACTCAGAAAGCGGTGTCAGCTGCAGTCCAAAGGTTGCAATTACGGAACAACTGACAAAGTTTAAATTGTAACTTAATGATGAGGGCGTTATGCTTTCCAACGAAAACGTGACTTGCCTGAATATTAAGTTGTTACGGTCTAAGCCATTAGCTGGCATGAAGCATAATAAGATTCTTTTCAGATTCCTGTGATCCCTGCAGTAATTAGTTCCTTTATAAGGCTAAATCATAAATTTTTGAGATACACATTATATTACAGTTTTTAATTCCTTGTACGAAGTAAAAAGGAAGTATTGTAATCGCGAAAAATTTCGGGTATCGTATTTCAACGAAAATATCCATTTTGACCGCTATCGAATGCAATTTAACGACTTTTTTGAGTGACATCCGTACGTAAGGACCAAATAAAGGACACTTTTCCCCCGAATAAATTATAAAAGTGATTTAAAATGGATTCTGAAGAGATTTTTTCCGACGTCTGTACGTACCCACGTATGTATGCATGTATGTATCTCACATAATTCAAAAATGAGTGATCTCAGAACGTTGAAATTTTGTATATAGGACTGCAATAACATGTAGATGTGCACCTCCTGTTACGGTTACAGTCGGCCGCGCTAAAAGAATATATGTATATATATATCCACTCTGTTATTCGAATCAGTGAGCTCAGTTTCTTTATTCTTATATGTTTGATAATTGTACATTTTCTGCTTTAAAAAAGATTGAATTATGTTGTTCTTATTTTCCGGTTAAGGTTTTTGTGCCTTTAGTAAATTTGCATGCAATACTTGTAGAATTTTCAACAATTAAAAAGCTGTTTAAGTGCGGCTAAGCCTAATTATTTTTACCACAGCAGCCATATTTGTTTACAGTTGAAACTTAGCAGAATAGTGGATTTATTGTCAACCTAGAGAGACCAAGCTTCGCAACAACAAAGATAACGCCTTCTTTAATTATTGCGGATTAAATCACGCGTAATCCATTCTGGAATTTATTCGAGGAAATAAGTGTTTAAGATTTACTTCGTAATTTTTAATATAGATATTTTGAGTTTTTATGCATTTTTGCTTTGTCGCGAAGTGAGAAGTGAATTAATTGATTGAGAAATACTGAATCGTCCGTGAAAAACTGTTTCTTTTTGTTTGTTTAATTTCTTTTACACATTGTTTTAGATTTATTATAGTATTTGGATAGAATATGTGGCGGCGATTAGGTAATTCTACAGATGATATTCATAATATTTGTGCAGTCTGAGTTATAGAAATTGACGTAACGCTGTTAAGTGAACCTAGCACCAGAGTGTGGTTATGGTAAACAAATATAGTGAATTCTAAAGAGTGCATTTATTCTATTATGGTTTATGCGCTATCGACGAAGTAGATTTAATTCAATCCAATAAATTTAAATGAAATGCAGGAAAGATGCATATTCCGTACAAGGAAGTCATGTGGTGTACACATCAGATTTTTTCATCAGTAAAAGGTGATCACCAAACTAAGGTTAAATTATATATATATATTTTTTATAAACAGTTGTACATTTGCGTTTGTATTTTTCAGTTAGTCTTCATAAATCCATACTAAGGCATTGTCATTCTGAGGAATGTTAGCAGCTGAGATTAAAGGCATTTTTACTGAGGCAGAATATTTATACAGGGTGGAGTTACTAAAGAGCTAGCTGTTCATGCCATCCAGCTTGGAAATATCCCCATCCATATTCCTTTATCAAGGAAAATCTGTCATTTATACATTCGGGCCAAACCTCTATAGTTGGATCCTGAAGATGGAACTCCCTGGCCCAAAACTATCTGATATTCAGAGATAAGATAAAGTTGTGATTTAAGAAAGAATGAGAGAGGGGTCCGTTGGAATTTAGCTATGGAGCTCCTTTTGACTCTCGAGAGTCTTAGATTATTTGAAAATATGGTATAGGTACTTGTTTTATGCATGTGCTTCCGTAAGGAACAATAATAAATTTTAACATTTGAACTTATGCACTAATTCTATAATGTAATCTCATCGGCAGCATTCAAGCTAGATCAAAACAAATCAAAAATGGAAGTTCTCGAATTCAGACTGCTGCCATTCAGAGGCAGAGAAAAATGTCTTTTCAGACCGGAACAGTAGGTTTTGATAAGTAAAAAGAAACAAATAAAAGTCTTTGCAACTTAATATTAAAATAATAATAATAGTTTTTCTGAAGAATTATCCAAAACTTTCAGCGCTGTATTAGCTTAATATTTTTCGACAGCGGAATAGAAGTAAGTTCTTTTCACATACTACATTATTCTTATTTTTTTACAGCTCGTTTGTTGAACCCGAACATGGGCAATTGACCATGAATAGGCGTTCGATACACAATAGACAAAATGGCGCTACGTATCTCCGAAATTCTACGATAATTCTATTTAAGACTCGGAGCATCTAAAATTCTACAAATAGTGGTTCAGTAATAATTCTATATTAAAAAATACCCAATCTAGTTTAAAAACGAATTTATTTGAATATCACAAATTCTATAATCTAATCTCATCGGCTGTATTCAAGCTGCATCAAAACAAATCGAAAATTAAGTTCTCAAGTTCAGACTATTGCCATTCAGTGGCACAGAACTTTGTCTATTCGGATCAAAACAGTAAGCTTTGATAAGTAAAAAGAAATAAATAATAAATAATTTCATTAATAAATAATAATAATATACTTAAATAATAAAGTAGAAGAAATAAATTGTCTTTAGCCACTAAATATATTTTTTTAAAATTTCCTTCTGAAGAATTACTCAAAACTTTCAGTGCTATCGTAGCTATTTTTCAACAGCGTAACAGAAAATTCTTTTCATACGTTACGCAAATTATTCTTACTTTTTTACAGCTTTTTTTTTTTTTAACTTAGTTAGTGACACTGTGACATAACTAAGACTGTATTTAATAAATAAAAATAATAACAGTAGCCAAAAATTCTGGGGGAAAAAGATTTTCCGAATAAATATGTTTTTTTTTAAACGTAATGTATTTAATAGCTAATAAAAGCATATGCAAATCGTCTGCTGTAATGTACCAAATCGATAAAGTAGTATGACTTGCTTGAATCTAAATTTATTTAAATGTTAGAACTCAGCTGTAACCATTTTCCGATTTACCGTTAGATGCAACATGATCGTTGCCATCATGCATTAAATAACGAGAATACCGCTACAGGATACATAAAACCAAGCACGTGCTGTATTTTCAATGAACCATCCTGGAACGTGAATCCGTATACTTGGTTTGGGGATAGGGTAACAGCGAGGAGTGAGAGAGAAAAGGCACGTACAAGAGCCAGCAAACAACGTAAGCTCTCGCATGATTTTTCACCTCTTGTGCAGGTGCTCTCGTAGAGCGTGACGTCGAAACCGTGCCGGCTGGCTGCCCGGGTTGTATACAAAAGTACACGTACATCCGTGGTCGGTTTTCAGCTGGTCGACCGCGTTTACAAGACAATGAAAAAAGTATCATGTGTCCTTCAGTGTGGTGTTTTGAAATACACACAACTTCAGATTGAATGAGATAAATTTCGCGTGGCAGTGTTATTATTATTTACTTTAAATAATATCTGTCGATTAAGGATGGCAATTGAATATTGAGTGTGCTTGTTGCTCATTAAATCCGAAAGAAAGAAGGTACTTTGCAATATTTCTATAGATAGTGATGAAATTCGACAATTTACGCTGCTGTTTATTTATTTTCCCAGAGATCATCAATCTCTGAACTAACACGAAGGTTGCGAAATGTAAGCAAACAATAAATGCAGTTATATTTTTAATCAAGTAATAGATAGCTTGGTGGGTTTCGTCACATGTATCCGTGTAAAATAAGGGTAAAAGAAAAGGCAATCAAGCACAGTTTCCATCAGTTAAATTATTATGGGTTATTATTAGCTGGGGATTCATAATATACATCGATTCCAGAAGTTCGTCTTTCTGTGTTACTTACAGCAGGTATAATAGCTGGTAGGGAGGATGAAAGGTTTCAGATTTAACGGTTACTTAAAAGGTTTTGTTAAGGTTTCTTACGCTCTCGCTGACCTCGTTACCCTCACTCCGAACTACCTTTTTTTTTTTTTTTTTGTCTTTTTACCTTTATTATTAAGCATACTTTTCTACGCATATACGCTACAATTCAACAGCAAAATTACAAAGATTTTAAAAGCAGCATGTAGGTTTAGAATTCCCGATGCAGCGTAAATGTTGGCATACATTTTTTTTAAGGCCCAAAGGGGCAATTAGCCCAGAAGGGTTATTAATTTCGTTTTGGCATTTTGCGGTGGTTCACTATAAACTACATTTTACTTTTCAATTTGTTGCCACCAAATGTTAGAGCCTTGTATTATATTTAAAGAAATTAAATAATGAAGTGTGTATGTTTCTCGCATTGTGAGAAAACAACGGTACCTAGAGACATCAAATTTTGATTAACATAGTCTTCCACTCGAGTATGGTCATCTGGAAGCCGAAATTTCTAATTTATTAGTCCAAAGGGATTTAGTCCCGAAGGACTATTACTTTCGTTTTGCGATTTTGCGTCGGAAACACAAAAACGGCGTATCACTTTTCAAATTGTTGCCACTAAATGTTATCGCTCTGCATTAAATTTTAAAAAAATGAAAAATCTGCATAAATGTATGCATGTTATTATTATTATTTTTTTTTAAAAAAGGAATTTTAATTACAGTTCTAAATAAATAGCCAAATAAATGTGAAATTCGTAACAATATTCTCTAAAACTTTAACGAATTTTTCATTAACAAACTCAAAGATTTCAAAGCCAGCAATACCAACGTTGTACAGAAAAACATTTTTATCTCCAGCGCGTGAGAGCGTGTACCGAAATTTCTAAAGATATGCTCAATTTAAAATTAGTTTGCGATATTGCTGTTGAACTGAATTTTATGGTTTAAGTGCGAAGAACACGGTATTTAACAAATAAAGGTAACACACAAAATGTTAAATAAACGTCCCTTTGGACGTAATTTAAAATTTGAAACATTTCAGTTTTTTTTTTTTTTGATAATTTATAAAATTACTTTTAACCTTTTTTTATTACCTATTTCATATTTAGTAAAACTTTAACGAATATTTTATTAACAAACTCAACAATTTCAAAGCGAGTAATGGCAACACTCTACGGGGGAAAGAAAGAAAGAAAGAAAAAAAAAAATTCCACTCGCGAGACTGTGTATCGAAAATTTTAAAGATATACTCTTTTTAAATTATTTTTTGATATTGCCGTTGAAATGAATTTTGCGTTGAATGCTTTGCGAAGAACGTGATATTTAATAAATAAAGGTACTTACAAAACGCTAAAAAAGGCTCCTTTGGACGTAATATAAAATCTGAAAGCTTTTAGATTTTTATTATTATGATTCCCCCCCCCGATGTTTTCTCAGTTTATTATATCAATGTTCAGTTTTCTTACTAAGATGGCTGTACAAAACATTTTTTTTTGTCTTTTTATTATTAACGTTTTAATATTACGTTAGTTATATCATGTTCTTGGCGCTTACGCGGCATAAAATTCGATTCAACAGCAAAACCACAAAATATCTGAAAACATATATCTTTAGAATTTCTGATACACCGTCTCGCGCGCTGGGGATGAAAATGTTTTATTCCGTACAATGCCGCCACTGCTGGCTTTGAAATCATTGAGTTTGTTACTCAAAAATTCGTTAAATTTTTACAAAAATATGAAATAGATAATAAAACAAATTCGAAATTCAAATTTCGGCCTTCCAGCTGCCCATGTTCAGGTGGAAGAATATTCAAAAGGTACCGATGTGTTTTCACAATACGGGAAACATACATACATTCGTGTACATTCTTCATTATTTAATTTCTTTAAGTATTATACAGGACGATAATATTTGGTGGCAACAGTTTAAAATGTGATACAACGCATTTAATTGTTTCGACGCAAAATGCCATTTCGAGACTAATATCCCAATCGGGACTAAAGCTTCTTTTTGACTAATAATAACTTGTTTCTTCTTTAATTCATCTCCGATATTACAATGTTTTATCTTCCATGAATCTTAATGAATTTCGAATGCCTGCGAATCATTTTAAAGATAAGCCATTTCATTAATTGTCCTCTTGCTAATTCAGTCTTGGTGTGTTGCCAGATTCGTTGATAAATGAGTCCAAACACGCTGGTTACAGTTTGATATCTACTACGAGGGGCGAATTTCGGGCTGTAACCGTGTTGATTAACCAAGTCAAGGATTTTGCTGTCACCAGATTAAAATAGGAACCTTCCTCGATTTGTGAGCCAAATTCGCCAACGAGGACAAGGAACGGAACAAAAGATGGTTCTTTTTTTTTATATTATTATTTAATTTTTCTTGTTCGAGAGAAGCCGGCAAGGGTATCGAGAGCATGACGTAGTCTGCTCTCGAACTGCGGTCCGTGATTGGTGGTTCATTTGCTGCTTGATGTTGATTGGAATCGATTATGACAACCCCGCGGTGTATTTCAGGAAATAAAAGATGTTTGATGTTCGAAATGGAATACGTAACTTGATTCATTGGAATAGAAAAAAATGAAAAGAGCTAGAGTTCGAAGGGAAGAGTCATAGTTCTATTCGTATAGTGATTCATTTTTAACCCGAAGCTGTTACGCGTAGAGAAGTTCGTATTTCTTTACGGCAAAATGAATATAGGAATGAATATTAGGTACTCTATTTGTTTTGTTACTATTTATACAGAGGCTGTTCGCACATTTTTTAGACGATTTTGGTAAGCGGTAATAAAAAATCGTTTGCTGCAAAAGAAGTAATTGGAATTGTACTATGTTCTTAAAAGTCAAAATTATCGTCTGTGGCTTGAAAGTTTTGTTTTTATTCAAAATGGCGGATTTAACAAAGCAGTGGTTCGAAGGTTACATTTACGCTCTTTTCGAAGAGAATTATGCGTACTCCGTTATCCAAAAACGATGTGAGAGTCATGCTTTTGTGATATCTAAAGCGTCGATAGGTAATATCGTCAACAAGAAAGGAAACAAACGTCAAATTGGAGCATCAAGTGGGAAAAATTCCAAACAAGTGTCCAAGAAAAAAACGGACATCTTCGACTATTGCAAAGGTACGTTGTTTAATGTTAAAAGAAAATCCCCTTAGTCAAAGGACAGTTGCAAAATCATTAAAATGCTCGGTGTCCACTCTAAACAAAATGATAAACGTTGATTTAAATCTTAAGAAAGCGAAGTAACGCAATGTGCATCGTCTTCTTCCAAAGCGTATCGCTCGACGCGGGACACGCTGCAGAATTTTATACGAGAAACACTTATCCAAAGAAAAATGGAAAACAATTGTCACTATAGATGAAGCATGGGTGTATTTAAATGACTGTAACAAAAAAAGAGCCATTTATTGTCATAAAAGGGGAGAAAAAAATTTAAGTACATGGTTCAAAGAATCGAAAGAAAGTTTTTCTAAGGGATTCATGATGGTTGCTGGTTTTTCTTATAATGGCAAGTTAAAAATAAAGAGAGTGCAAAAAAATTTCAAGATTAATCAGGAACATATTTTATTGCCAATTTTTCTGAATGAAATACCATCGCTTTACCCACAGTGCCATCCATCTGTGAGACTCCATCGGGACAAAACTAGCAGTCACGCATTAAAATCCATTGTAAATTTCCTAAAAGAAATGTAACCAAAAAACTGGTATCCCTTCACTGATATTCCTACTAAATCTCCCGACGTGTCACCTATGGATTTTTGTGCTTTCGGACTTTTAAAAACTGCATTATCCAAACGTTGTCCCAAAACCCTAACAGGACTCTGGAAAGCTGTTCGGGAGGAATGGGATAGAATACCTCTTCTGACATTTCAAAAGGCATTATTATCCTGGAAACTTCGGTGTCGAAAGATAGTTCAGAATAAAGGATATCAAATAGAACATTTAAAACACAAGAATTTTACTTAATTTAGTTTTGTGAATATAATACACATCGTCTAAAAAATGTGCGAACAGCCTCTGTATTAATGATTGTATATTTACTCTGGGGAACGTTTTTTGCTGAGTTAGGTGATGGAGATTTTCTCTCGTAAAATATAACTTCAGAAAATAATCATTTGGTTATCATTTAATGTTAATAAAATTATTTAAAATAAGATTATTTTCCTGTATACTAAAGATGAGCTAAAGCCTGAGAGCCTGAAACCGCGGTACACCGGTAACTTCACCTAGTTCCTATGAAATGGGATGCACAATAGGGTGCTTTAGTTATTTTTTCACCTGTGTGTTGCAAATGAACAATTTTCCCTTAGGAGGTCCCCCACGAAGACATTCCTTCCTAAAATCAGCTTTCTGAAGAAAAGATAGGTGATAAAATTCAGTATTTGTAATTAGTTTCAACTTAAAGAACTAAAGAAAAATCTGAAAGGTTTCAGATTTTAAATTACATCCAAAGGAACGTTTTTTTTTAACATTTTGCGTGCCACCTTTATTTATCAAATATCATGTTCTTAGCACTTAAACCATAAAATTCAGTTCAACAGTAATATCTCAAAATAATTTTAAAATAAGCATATCTTTAGAATTTCCGATATACAGTCTCCCGCGCTGGAGATAAAAATGTTTTTTCTTTACAACGTTGCCATTCCTCGCCTTTAAATCCTTGAGTTTGTTAATCAAAAATTCGTTAAGGTTTTACAAAATATGAAATAGGTAATAAAACAAATTCCAAATTCGGGCTTCCGGATGCTCATATTCGAGTGGAGGACTACGTTATTCAAAATTAGATATCACTAGGTACCGTTGTTTTTTTTCCACGCTGCGAGAACATAGATACATACATTCGTGCAGATTATTCATTATTTAATTTCTAATAATTATTTAATTTATCTTCATTATTTTATTTCTAAATATAATGCATGGCTCTAATATTTGGTGGCAGCGATTTGAAAAGTGATTCAGACTTTTATAGTGAACCAAATGCCATAAAAATGAAGACATTTTCATGAGAAAAATCGCATTCTTTATCTCTGGCGAAATGTACTGAATTTTTTTATTTGAAATTAATGCCAAGTGAAGAAATCCTATCTTATGTGATTCATGCTTTAAATTTGAGTAATGAGCCCACAACTAACCGTTTAAGAATAATTTATTCGTGTGTTCTTTTTTGTACAGATTTTGTAAAATTTTCTGCTCAAGCTGTTTTGTCTCGGGAAGGGGAAAATGGGGAAAAAGCTCTAAATCAAAATACAATTATATTAATTGGAGAGCTCTAAGTAATTTTCTAACATCTAGTAATCTAGTGAGTAGAAGTATTTCTTATCGAACAGAGTTCGAGACCAAATATACGCGAGCTTTCTAGAAAGAGTTTTCTGTGAGAAAAAATTCGAGTAATTAATTTAGATCACAACAAAGGCATACGAAACTTTTCTATTTTGCTAAAGCTGTTGAAAGGAACTCCCCTGTTATTTACGTTGTACCCGTGAAGAAACGCTAACTGATTAAAACAGTATATCCCGCCGCTGTCCATCGTAAAATGAAGTTCACAGTTTTTAGCGATTTTTATTTTCTTAGCCTTTACAGAAATACAATTTTTAAAGCATTTGATTGTGTCAAAAGTAGTTGTTCAATTTCGGTAACATTTTGAGAAGATCGTCGTCCTTTTTAATTATCCTTGAGAAATAAATTTATCACTGGAATAGAATTAAGTTGCCTTAACTCATGTGTAGCCTTAATATGAAAGTGTTTACTTAGAAAGCTGCCCCAAGAAAGCAACCTTCCCATAGACAAATAAATGTAATTGATTTTAACATAATCATAAATAATTCATTCTAATCATTTTAAGATTCTATTGCTCATTCTTCATCAGACAAAAGTATACTGTACACTGCGAAAAAAAAAGGGGGAGAGGTACAGTTCTATAGGATATGTAATAGATTTATATATAGCATTGTTCTAATATAGATATTTTTACACAAAATTGGACATTTTCTGAAATGGCGTGCCAATTTTTTTCCATATTTCGATTCTACGACACAAATTATGCCAAATTGCTAACTTTAGTAAAAATCGCACGAGTAATTTTTAAAAAATTAGCCCTCAAAATTTTACCTCCTCCTTGTTAATTGAATTTGATATATGTTTATTAATATATATATATATATTTACACTTGATTCCTTCTTCCAGAATTCGAAATTTAGGCTTAATTCAGATATAATTTGCATATTTTTTTATGATTTATTTTTGAAATTTGTGTTTTTAAATAAATTTTTCGAAAAAAAGTTTGTATTATGACTTCTAAAATTTCTACTGTCATCTGAAAGTAAATGTATTTTTCTAAGCATACCTGTAAAAAATTAAGAGTTTTTTTTTATTCAAAATTTTCTAAGATATACATGAATTTATATATTAGCGCGTTTTGAAATTTAGCATATATGTTATAAGCCATAATAACGCCACATGTGGTTTACGCACTTTGTTAAAATTACTTAAAAGTATAAACGATGACCTTTTTTTTCTGTTGTACAATGAAAAAAGAAAAGTGAAAGAAAAATAGGTTGCTATAAATTAAAAAGTTCTTCGAGTGAATTATTTTTGGTGCATACTGGGGGAAAAAAAAAGAAACTCAACATAAATTTTTTAATTTCTCACCAAATTTTACAAACTTTAATATTTAGCCATAATTGGAGTCGTAGAATCGTGGAAAAAATTGGCGTGCCATTTCAGAAGAAAAGTCTGATTTTGTGTCAAAATATCTATATTAAAACAATGCTATATATAAATCTAATATATATCCTAAGTCGCGCTTTCAAGCCATGAGAAACGCAATTTGAATTTTGTCAATCGGCCCAGTAAAGAATGGGAATTATAGAACTGAAAAAACAAAACAGGAATTCAGTTCTCCGAAGCAAAAAAAAAAAAGAATACGTAGAACGATTCACGTCCTCTCTTGATAAAGTTGAGACTTGATTTGTCAAGTCAAAGTCTAAAGCCCTGTGGAAGGTTGAGAGGAATGATGGGGAAAAAATAAATAAAATAATGATTAAGTAATTCTAAAGTGGGAAATAATAAATTAAGTGAAATTTATAATAAAAGGTAAATAATATTTTAAAATAATGTGTCATTAAAATTAAATTCAGTGATAAAAGAAGCGAAAGATGAGTAAATTGATGATAACAAGATAAAGTATGGAAGATAAAGGGAAGGCAAATATTTATCTTCAGGTGAATTTTCACTAGAGTATTCTTTCGGGCAGATAAAATTGCCTTTTCGTTTTAGCTTCTAATGCTTTTAAAGCTTCCTGATCGGATGAGTGCGGATCATACATATTCCTTTTCTGGTAATCTCGCATTTCATTATATGGATGTCTTCCTGCTACTTAAATTTTCTTGCATTTATTTAGCTCTTGTCAAGGAAGGTGAAGTTTGCATTCATTAGCTAATACCTGTACCAAATTTATTAACTTCTAAAAGAAATGCTGCATTAATAGTAAAATTTTCTTGTAACGCTGAGGTTCATGTATAAGGTAAAGTACGCTCTGCACACACAAAAAAGGGGAAGGATTTCTATATCTCCCGTTGTACTGGGCCGATTAACAAAATTTTTCTTGCATTTTCAATGTCTCAAAAGAGCAATGTCTCAATATTAGAATATATATAAGATTTATATATAGCATTGTTTTAACATAGGTATTTTGATGCAAAATCAGACCTTTTTCTGAAATGACATACCGATTTTTTTTTCGTATTCGAATCCACGACTCAGATTACGCCGAAATAGTAGATTTTGTAAAATTTGGTGAGAAACTTACGAGAAATTCAGAAATTTATCTTAGCGCACTCTTTTCGTTTTGCGCCAAGAATAATCACTTGGCGAAATTCGTCATTTATGGTAACCTAGTTTCCTTTCCCTTTCGTTGCGTACGAGCGGAAAAAAAGTGCATCGTTCATTCTTCTAAATAACTTTTTCTTTATATCCATATATATTATTATTGCTAAAAATAACGATGACATATTTCAAAACGCCCCATTATGTAAACTCGCGTATATTTTAGAAAATTTTGAACAACAGACTCTAATTTTTTGTAGATATGCTTTGAAATACAAAAACTTTAAAATGATTTTAAAAATTTTGTAGGTTTAAATTCAAAATTTTTTCCGAGAAATCTATGAAAATTACTAACGAATACAAATTCTGAAAATAAGTCAGAAAACATCTGCGAAATTTATTTAGCATAATTTGAGTTAGTATCTTTTGCATTTTTAGTAATTTTTATAAATTTTTCGAAACAATTTTTGAATTATAACCTATACATTTTTTACCATCACCTTAAAACAGGTGTATTTCTAGGTGTACCTGCAGAAAATTGGAGTTTTCCTTGTTGAAAATTGCAAAGGATATACGTGAATTTTTATATTGGCGCGTTTTGAAATTTGGCATATTCGTTATAAGCGATAATAATGCAAAATGTGTTTTACACACATTGTTAAAATTATTTGAAAGAATGAATGGAATGATGCACCTTTTTTTTCCGCCCGAGCGCAATGAAAAAAAAATGAAACAGAAAAGTAAAAATTTTGCCAAGTGAATTATTACTTATTATGAAGAAATTTATCTTGGCGCACCTTTTCCAGTTTGCGCCAAGATAAATTTTTAAATTTCTCGGCAAGTTTCTGACCAAATTTTACAAAATTTAATATTTGGGCATAATTTGAGATGTAGAATCGAAATAAAACAAATCGATATGTCATTCCGATTTTGTGTCAAAATACCTATTAGAGCAATGCCATATAATAATCTAATATATATCCTAAGTCGCGCTTTTGACTTTCAGATATAAAACTGTCCCCCCTTTTTTTGTGGTGGGCAATTGAAACAGTAAATTTATTAAAACGAAACGCAGGCCAATTTTTGCATGAAGCATTTGCCGATCACCATATTTTTGGGAATGTGAATGCAGTTAATTCTTGATCGAGGAATCGCTCGGAAATTGCGCCCCAGATATTGTTGTTGTGTTGAGTGGTTATTTTCTTAACGAAATTGAAAGAAATGAGAAAAGGAAGAATTGTCGTCACCAGAATGCGGGTGGCAATAAGGCACGACCACTTTTCTCTTTTATTAAAAAATAAAAATGCATACCACTTCCTTTTCGTTATGCCGACGGGAGCGGACGTAATATGAAGCGTTCTTTCATATTGTGTTTCCGACGCCCACGCTGAAGCTTGAAGAACTATCCATGTTCTCTCTCTCTCTTTTTTTTTTTTAATTTTTATTTTAAGCGGCATTATCTATTAGCTACTGCTATTAATTCCTCCACAAACTGCAACTCTATCCTTAAA
Source organism: Stegodyphus mimosarum (assembly GCA_000611955.2). Classification (NCBI taxonomy): domain Eukaryota; kingdom Metazoa; phylum Arthropoda; class Arachnida; order Araneae; family Eresidae; genus Stegodyphus; species Stegodyphus mimosarum. The sequence continues at coordinate 63,291 of KK122531.1, forward strand.
GATGTTTTCCTTCAATCTTCGTTCACTTTCACATTTATTTTTTTTAAATTCCGGAAGTTATATTTATGTAACTTTGCCCATGCTTTAAGATGGCAAACCCATTTGTAATGTTTAGATATTCTTTTCAAATTGTTTATTATCAGTTGGCGGTAAAAATAAAAACATAACACACCAGTGAACGTTAATTTATAAATATTCTACAGAGCAAAACTCAAAAACGCTGAAATGGCACTTTGACAGCAAGTGTAACTGACGGTTAGATTTTAACCGCGTTTGTCAGCTTCATTTATTTGTTTAAATTTACAAAACTGAGACTAAGAATCATATGTCTGGTACTGCTTGCATCCCGAATTTTGCGTAGAAATTTCTGCAATTAAAAATCAATTAATTATCAAGAATTAAGATTTCAAATTTGAAACGTCTTAGTTCTTGTGTCTTTTATCTTTGCGTAATCTAATTTAAAAGATTTTAGGTACAATTTTTGAAGTTAACATTTTAACATTCCTTAAAATTGGCCTTCGAATTCAAAGAGCTAGTTCAAAGAGAAATCCTTAAAATTGGCCTTCGAATTCAAAGAGCTAGTTCAAAGAGAAATCCTTAAAATTGGCCTTCGAATTCAAAGAGAAAGTTTAAGAGATAAGCGTCGCTGTTTCGTTTGAAGCAGTTTTTTAGGTGAAAAGGCATGAGCTCATCCTTCTTAAATTTATCAGCTGATAGCACCATCGCTTAAAAAAATTCTGATGTGAGCACCACTTGATTTCCTTATACGGCGTATTAAAATATTTTTTTTAATCCATTAGCCACACCTAAGCCTATTCAACATTGGCCATTCCAGAAGTGGTTTTAGAGACATTAGGTATTTTTTGAAAGAAGGAAACATGAGAAATGAGCAATTCCCCCGCCGGGAGTAGAACCACAGACATCTCGAATACGCGCCAAGCGTGCTGACCACTACACCACGAAGGCATGCTAAGAAGGCGTTAGAAATACCTTAAATACTCCCCCTTTAGAAGGGCTACTGGGGATTAGAGGACCGAATCGTCAAATCCTGGTAGTGGAGAATCATCACCCACCACCCTTTTAAGTTCGGGCGCCACTGTGGAAACATTAGGTATTTTTTTTAAAGCAGGAGACGTGAAAAATGAGCAATGCCCCGTCGGGACGCATATAAGCAAAATGTACACTGCTAGGACAACGGCTTGAGTTTGGCCAATGACAGTTCAGATGAGCATCACTATTAACTCCGCCCACATGAGTGATGTTATATTTCTGACGTTTGTTTACATTCTGTTGTACGAAATGCGTTCTTTGAATGAACAACATTTTTACTCTGCAATCTAAATTTGCTCTAGTGATGCTATTTTTAAAATTTTCTTTAAAGTATTATTTCCTTACTGTTCGAGAAGGAATACAAATTTATGTCTCGAACTTTATAAAATCTATCTCTATACGCATGTTTGTGTATATATATATGCGTGAGTGTGGGCACACATACATATATTTTCAATATATAATTATATGTGAATTATATGTATCAGTATGTGTGTGTGTGTGTGTGCATATATATATGTGTGAGTGTGTATGCATGCGTATATATATCCTTTTGGTCATTTTTCTCCATTGGCCATTTTTCAGGATGTCAGATTTCGAACGAATAATCTATAAAGCTTTTTTCTCTTAATTTTACGACACAAATTAGCATTTTTAACCAAGAAAAGATAATTTTACTCGGTTAATTCCCGCAGGTACATTTGATGTATTAGATGATTTAACTCTTCATTACTTAAAAGTTTCTGATTATCAGTATGCAGAATAATTTGTAAACCATACTTCACATGCATATTCTAGCCATGAGTACCTTCTATCTGACTAGATCTAATTTTTTATTGGAACAGTAGAGTAATCCCAGAGCTAAATTTCTAAAAGTAGAAGCGCCCGAGCCCTATGGAAGACCGTTAGGAAAGAGGAAGAAGTGTAGTAAATAAATGAACAAAATGACTATTAAAATTATTAGTAATTTAAAAATTGAACAGTTAATGATTATCAAATTAATTAATAATTATTTAATTGATATTAATATTTATGAATTATTGTTTAATTGATAATTATTATTTAATTAATTCGTAAAACGTAAAGAGGTAAATTAAAATTTAATGTGATTTTTAATGTAATTTTATTGAAAAAATAAAATTTTCGATATCAAATTTCTAGTGAAATTGTTGTTGAGTTACATAAAAGAAGTGCCGGAACCTTCTTATTTAAGGTTCCGATGCGCTCCTGCTAGAATTAGAACATATCCCCAAAACTATGAAATACAGGAGCTGGGTTCCGGACAAATTTAAGCTCTGAGTAATCCTTAATATTCCGAAACAAACTTTAAATCGTTATATACAGATATATACGCATATATACAAACAGTTTCATTCCTAAAAACTAAATAGAACGACCTTCGTAACGCCGAACAATAGAATGTAAAGAAACGTCAGAAATATGACATCACTCGTGTGGGCGGAGTTAATGGTGACCTTCATCTGAACTGTCATTGGCCAAATTCAAGCCGTTGTCCTAGCAGTGTACATTTTGCTTATATGCCGCCGGGACTCGAACAACGGACCTCTCGAATACGCGCCGAGTGTGCTGACTATTACACCGTAAAGGCATGCTAAGAAGGCGGGAGAAATACCTTATATGGTGACCATTTTATTGTGGAGGCGCCTAATAGGCGGCGACCGTTGCCTTCTATGAAGGGACGTGCGGTTACAAAAGTGCCATCTCGGGAATTCGAACCGGGGCTCCTTCAGTACCGCAGCCAGTACCTTAAGCATTATACCGTATGGGCGGCGGAAGCAACAATGACGACTTTTTCTCATGTTTTATTTTGAATTTAATAAATCTGAAATTGTCTGTTTAGCTTACAATCGGTGTCAAAATACATGTTTTAAATGGTATTTCCTTACAAAAGTGTTACTATTAACTCAAACCCAGACCGCTAGATGTGGTTTGTTAGGTGGATTAACCATTTAGCAAAATAAATACACTCTTCAAGCATCAAGGAAAGAGAGCATCACAAAAAGGTTGCTTGAGGACTCGAGGCAAGGTGGGCCTCACAAATTTTCATTGTCAGTTTTAGTGTGGAATGTATCGCAGCTAAATCTATAGAGTGATTAAGTTATTTCGATGCTGGAACGTGAAAAAAATGTGCAATGCCCTCGTCGGGACTCGAACTTGGACCTCTCAAATGGGAGCCGATTGTGCTACCGTTACACCACGAAGGCATGCTGGAAGAGGCGAGAAAATACTCTATAAACATGGCGGAAAGAGAGAAGTATGAAAGAAAAACAGTTAAATATAGTGAAATCTTTTAAATGCTTAAGGCCTCTAAAAGTTTTAATGCGTCCCTGTCTAGTTCCTTTAAAAGGTCGTATCACCCACTCAAAACATTTCGGAAGAGTAGTTCATTAGGGCAATTTTTCTGCTTTGTCACACGCTATGAAACAGCCAGTCACCGCTTATCGTTTTGGGGTTACCATGTAAAGAGTAAACTACACTGGTTTTTTATATTACGTGTATTAAAATTATATAAAAAATAATTCTCATGCTAATTTATTATATGCATATATTATGTAATAGAATGAGAAATTATAGACCACCGTCAGCTTCATAAATTAGAAACGAAAAAAAAAAGGTTAATAAATGTTAATAAAAAGTAACTAAAATAAAATTTTTCTTTGTTGACCTAAGTAGGAATTGACTTTTAAAAAAAATATATATATTACTTATTTAGTTTATTTTTGGAAAATTTAAATTCAGGTCAAAGGTGGGCGAGATGAGGAGAGTAGGACCGTAAGTTGTGCGTCCGTTGTTTAAGCAAGCCAAACGATTCTTTAAATACTACTTGCTTCATTTCTGGAAGTTAGACTTTTTTTTTTTTCCTGTTGTTGTCTTTCTTTGGGACTTAAGATTCCGTTTTCGAGAAAAACAAACTTCTCTGCCTCGCACACACCTCTAAATTATGGAATTCAACACATCGAAATGTGTTTTCTTGTGTCATTCTTCCTATTACATTGAAGTTGGCAGGTGCTTTTCGCTTTCTGTTCCGATTTCTTCTGCTTTTTGGTTTGTAGCCAAAGAAGAGTATCTTCTCCCTTCTTAATCCCCAGAATACATCAACTTCCCAGCTGTTTCGAGGGAATTGAAAAGTTGGATGAAACTGAATTAGCATCAGATCTTTATATATACGTTATCACCTATTATTTCCCTCCCATCCATCAAACGATTTCGCCTTGTTGGCCACCTGTCAAAAGGTCTGGAGCTGCTTCAGAATTACGTTTATTTTATTTTTTTTTTATTTTATTTATTTATTTTTTTTTTTAAAGTGTGAGCAATGTTACAAAATTAGTAGCAAATAACGAAATAGCCCTGCTAGTTTTATCTTTCAGCCATTTATCCAGTTTTTATCTTTCAGCCATTTATCCAGTTTTTATCTTTCAGCCATTTACCCAGTTTTTATCTTAAAGCCGTGTTTCATCTTTAAGCCAAGACATTTATTACAAACTAGCCGCTGCGCGACCAGCCTTCGTCTGGCTTTTAAGTGTACCAGAAAAATGACTAAAGAGAACAACACCAAACATTAAATTTGAAAACTGCACAGAATTTTACTCTGCAGTACAATTTTATCGAAAAAGTAACAAACGACAACGGAAAAAAAAATTCAGTTAAAAATGCATTACATATAAAAAGCATACAACGAAATAAGCAATATCCCTTAATACAAATATTAATCATCCTAATAAATCAATTAACCAACTTCCCTTTGCAAAATTTTAAGAACTCAAATGGTATAAACAGATTAAGATCTTAAACAGATTAAAAAATATCATGCAAAACGTTTTTATAATTAAAATTATATATAATTAAAACATAATATTACAATGAAATAAGCAATATCCCTTGATACAAATGTTAATTATCCTAATAAAGTAATTAAACAATTTACCGTTGCAAAAAGAAACAACTTTTTAATTTCTTAAACTTTCCAGTCTCTTAAAAACAGTAACATAAGAAATACGATGACAAATTGTTGCCAAACCGAAATTTTTAAAAGAATGAAACTATTCAAAATGATTCAATTTCATCAAAAATCTATCAACAACGATAAGAAAGGAAAATTGTTGCCAAAACTACATTTTAAAATATCTGAGATGTGAGAAGTGTATACGGAAGCTTCATTTAAAAAATTTTTAAAAAAATACAAAATATTATTATTTTTCCAAAATTCTTTTTTTAAAAGGAGTCGAAAGGATTAAAGTTCAACGTGTCCAAAAATCAAAGGAAAATAAACAGCACATTTTTTAAAATAAGTTTTTTAAAAAAAATTCCGCTGAAAAGGTGTTAAGCTCACCTTCCTAAATAAATTCGTATTTAATCGATTTATTGAAATACGAAATTTATTTTAAGTTCGTAAAATAGCTAAGTGTCTACGCTTCACGACGATGTAAAAATGAAATGTATAGAGTGAAATTTCGCTTTCCTGTAGCCCATTATGTCTCAAAGTGACGCGATTTGGTCACAAAACATAAAAAAAATTCTAATTCGAATTTCGAAAAAATCGCTTCGATGTGCACTGGCTCTTGTGTAGAGATACACGTATGTACCAAATTCCGTGGCCCTGGGTCTATTAGCTTACTCGCAACACGAACGAAAGACTATTATATATAGAGATTATATAAAATTTGTTGGTGGAAAGAAATGTAACCGTCAGTACGGAATTAGTTGATTTCCATGAGAATTACAAATTTGTACTACGTATCTTACATTTCAAAGTCAAGGAACATAATGCTTGTTACATATCACACTAACAATGGAATTGACTGTTTTTTTATTTGTTTCTAGAATTTTTTGAGCTAATTCGAAATTCGGTTAATGATTTTTTTTACCGAACCTCTTTTAAACGAATTTTTATATTTTTCTATTAAAAATATCATGATTAGCCCAAAGCGCTATTAATTTCGTGTAGGCATTTTGAAGCGGTTCGCTTTAAACGGCGTTACACTCTTCAAATTGTTGCCACCAAATATTATTGCCCTGTATTATATTTAAAGAAATTAAATAATGAAGAATCTGCGTGAATGTATGTATTATTCTCGCATTGTGATAAAACAACGATACCTAGAGCCATCCAATTTTGAATAACGTAAGTCTCCACCCGAATATGGGCATCTGAAAGCCCAAATTTGGATTTGGAATTTGTTTTATTACCTGTTTTACATTTTATAAAGCATTTATGGGTTTTTAATTAAGAAACTCACCGATTTCGAAGCGAACAATGGCAACACTGGGGGGTGGGAGTCTCCAGCGCGCGAGACTGTGGTGTGTCGGAAATTCTAAAGATATGCTCTCTTTAAATTATTTGTGATATTGCTGTGATATTTTATGGTTTAAGTGCGAAGAACATGATATTTAGTAAATGAAGGCAACACATAGAACGTTAAAAAAAGCCCCTTTGGATGTAATATAAAATCTAGAAGCTTTCAGGTTTTCTTGCTCGTTTGTTTATTTATTTATTTATTTTTTAGCCCAAAGCGCGTTATCCCAGAAGGGCTATTAATTCCGTTTTGGCATTTTGCGTTGATTCGCTATAAACGTCGTATCACTTTTCAAATTGTTGCCACCCAATATTATCGCTTTGTGTTACATTTAAAGAAATTAAATAATAAAGAACTTGCATAAATGTATGTATGTTTCTCGCATTGTGATAAAACAACGGTACGTAGAGCCATCGAATTTTGAATAACGTAATCTTCCACCAAATATGGACATCTGGAAGCCCTAATTTGGAATTTGTTTTATTATCGATTTCATATTTTGTAACACTTTAACGAATTTTTGATTAAGAAACTTAACGATTTGAAAGCGAGCAGTGGCAACACTGTACGAAAATCGATAAGTAAATAAGTAAAAATAAAACCATTTTTATTTTCAGAGCGCGAGACTGTGCATCGGAAATTCTAACGATATGGTGGTTTTAAAATTGTTTTACGATATTGCTGTTGAATTAAATTTTTTGGTTTAAGTGCGATGAACAAAGGTAACACACAAAGCGTTAAAAAAAGGTCCCTTAAGGCGTAATGTTAAATTTGAAAGCTTTCGGATTTTTTTTATGTATTTTAGTCATTAACATTAGAGACAGTTACCTGAAATGCAATTCAGGAAATGCAATGAAAGTCTCCATTTTTTAATTATTTTTCTTGTGGTATATCTCTTTTTAGATAACTGTATTTCCCTTAAATGATGTGCTTCCGTTATGCAGACTGATAGAAATGCTCTTTCGAAATCGCCCGTTTGGCGACATTTGCCGACAAAATTGGCGATAGGCCGTAGACCTAGTGAGAACATTCGAGAGCGCATCGATACCGGTTTGCAACAGAATGTTCTCGAAGGCAGGTCAAAAGCTATACAAAACCTGCGTGTACGCGTAGTAGTAGTGTATCGTCGAGTTTTATCTTGAGTGTGTTGAGCCAAAGAACGTCTATGTAAAGAAGGAAAGGTTCCGTATACGTAATTAATGTAAACCAGTTTGCTATTACGCCGCTAGAAAGTAGAGAGAAAATTCGCCAAGGGATTTGGCGACAGAATCTGGCGGCGAAAATTTCTCACTCCGCGATGTGTACGGGAAATATAGGAACACGTGTTAAGAAGAAACGTTCTTTGACTTTTCGCGATAATTTAAACTCGGATTTTCGTACTTTTTTTTTGTTCAAACTAACTAATCCATTAATTAATTTACTTGGGCGAAAAAGTTTTTTTTCATTTAAATTTTAAAGCAATTTAAAACGATATTCTTTTTATGAACTCCTGATAAACGTGACCTTCGAACTTCGACGCCGGCTTTGAGCTTTGGCGACAGATATTTCGCGCATGTACGGCTGTTTCCCTCTACGTCGGGACGGAGCCACTTCTGTTGCGGAGAAGTTTTCCTTCTCAACAATACATATTCTATGATCAACCGAGTCGGGAAATGTACTTTAGTGCTTTGCCGTGAACCTGTCTTCACCGTAATAGCCTGAAGACTGTGTTGCTGATTGTTTCAGCGTGTGTTTGTTGTAGTTTTTCAACGATTGTAAACGTGATTTTGTAACTGTCCTGAGTAATACTGGCTCAATAAAATTGTGTTTTGATTCTTCATCAAGTGTTCTCATCAATCATTCCAAATCCACGAACCCGTAGAAAGTAACAATATCTTTTGATGGGGGAGTCTGATTTTTTACAATGCAGTTTTAATATCTGTGTTTAGCCGTTAAACTAATTTAAAATAAACTTATGTATCACTCAAGCTTAAAATTTTTGATTATTTTTACTCGAGTAAAACTGTAGGAGCTTTTACTTACAGAAGATAACTGCAGGCTTTGTAAGCAGGTAATTACATTGAATCAAATGTAATTTGCCAACTGATAGGTTTGTGCAGTACCAGAGCGTGTTACGAACTGATAACTGTTACGTTTTAATTTGATGTAAATAACAGTTTAATTAAATTCGCAAAGATATACTTTTTAACCATTTAATTTGATAATATTTAAACGTGAAATTTACGTAGAAGAACAGGAGGTACAAATTTCAAGAAAGAAAAGTATTAGGACATTTCTTTTAATTTAAAGCGTAAGATCATTATTTCATTAACTCAACGATTGGTGGGCGTTTTTTAGATGAAGTAGAGGTTTTAAGAGTAAAAAATTAATTCGTACTTCCCCTCACTACAAGTTCCAACTCACTACATTCAGATTTTTATAGTTACTATCAGTGAACTATGTACAAATTTCGAAAGTTATGCTTTACTCATAGTGCGGGCTATTTGAGTGATAAAAATCGTGTTGCAATTTTTAGGGTTAAACTGTTAAGTTATAAGGTTTCTCCTTCAATCTCTTGATTTTCTTCGTGAGCATAAACTATGAAACCCTATGTGGAGGACAGTGAGCAGATCTAGGCTATGTCCTTTTGTGTTGAAGAACTACAAAGTCAGAAAGGAGGGTTTAAAAGTGACCCTTTAATTCAAATATTTACAACTCTTCAAATCGAGAGTAAGCCACTACTTGGGCTGAACTAAAATAATATGAAAATAAAGTGTGTTAACAAATTCAATTTCCTAACTTAGGCTAAGTAGGACGGCGAGGGAAGCTTAACTCTTAGTGAAATGCAATAATGCGAATTTCACTAGCAACACTGGTAATTGCAAATGCCTATGAAGGCGAACTTTCCGTAGACAGAGGAAATCTTGGCGCGCACAGCCTTACGGCGATAAATCCAAGGCTCTCTCTTTCCCCTCGTTAACTCCTGCCTTTTAACTGCTAAAGATATATGCGATTTGCATAAATATCTCGCTCGCGCTAAATTCGGGCAGCAACTGAAACTTTGAGAATTCGATAGGAAAGTTCAAACTAAAAATAATTTGGTTAATTAAAATAATGAATGCTACAAAGTGAATGAATTTTTATTACAACGAATAGAAGTTTAGGAATGGACAATTTTGAAAAAGCGTCTGTACTCTTGCTAGGAACCAAACCTGGATTTTCAAATCATGAATTAATGTACTGCACAGGAGCATTCGGAAGAAACGTTTTTGATTTTTTTTTTTTTTTTTTACATGTTTAGGTCAGAGAAATTGGCCTCAAAAATAATTTTGTAAATATTGGCTACTAAAATCTGTTCCTAATGCTATTATTTGTATCTAGGCTACAAATTTTCTAACTGATCCAGTTGTACAGTGTGGAGGGGGGGGGGGAATGACACTTCTGTATCTCCCGTTCTGCTGGGTCGATTGACGAAATTCAAAGTGCGTTTTTGAGGTCTCGAAAGCACAACTTTGGATATATATTAGATTTATATATAGTATTGCTCTAAGATAGGTATTTTGACACGAAATCGAACTTTTTCTGAAATGACATGCCAATTTTTTTTTCCATATTTCAATTCTACGACTCGAATGAATGCCAAATATTAAATTTTGTAAAATTTAAATAAAAATTTACCGAGAAATTTAAAAATTTATCTTGGCATACTTTTTTCAGTTTGCGCTACGAATTGGCGAACTTCTTAATTTATAGCAACCTATTTTCCTTTCTTTTTTTTCATTCCAGAAGAAGGGGAAAAAGTCATCGTTCATACTTTCAAATAATTTTAGCAAAGTGCGTAAACCACACTTGGCGTTATTATCGCTTATAACAACTAAGCCAAATTTCTAAACGCGCCAAGAATACGTATGTAAGTTTATGTATATCTTAGAAAATTTGAAGTAAAAAATTCTAATTTTTTGCAGGTGTGCCTAGAAATACATTTACTATAAGATGATATTAAAATTTTTATACGTTATAATTGAAAATTTTTTTCGAAAAATTTGTAAAAATTATTTAAAAATACAAATTTTAGAAATAAATAATAAAAAAAGAGGGCGAATTTTATTTGGAATGAACCGAAATTTCGAAATGTCAAAGGAAGAATCAAATAAATTTAATAAAAAAAAAAAGATATCAACAAATATATAACTAAATTAAATTAACACCGAGGAGCTAAAATTTTGAGAGGTAATTTTTTAAAAATTACTCGTGCGAATTTTACAAAACTTGGCAGATTGCCATAATTTGATTCGTAGAATCGAAATATGGAAAAAAAAATTGGGCGTGTCATTTCCGAAAAAGTCCGATTTTGTGTCAAAATACCTATATTATAACAATGAGTTGAATTTCGTATATCGGCCCGTAGAACGGGAGGCATTGAACTGCCTCCCCCCTTTTTTTCGCTCTGTACATAGTCTTCTTTTTATTTTTAATGTGAATTATTTATTTTTGACTGAATACGATGGAAGTTACCTTTTGGTATCTTTTTATCTCATATATTTATAATTGATGACTATCACTATATTATTTAAAATTAAATTTTATGCCGATCTTTTACTGAAGTATTATGTTTTGTCTTTGAATAGAACAAACTGGGCCTCGAGGAGGTGTGCATCCGGCAACGAAGCCATCGAGACCCCCCATGTGGTTGAGCAAGGCCGAACTCACCCAAGAAATACAACGTCTTGGAAACCTTTGTGAAGCGCGAACAAAAGAGCTGAATCGTTTGAAAATGGAAACTAAGCACGTGACCGTTGGCTTCGATGCTTTCGCTTCTCTCTTCAAATATATGGTGGAAGACGTAAGTCAGCATTAATTTTCTCTTTTTTAAAAATTAAGATGTGCGAAATATTATTGGTTAAGTGTGCATACTTTTTATGATTATTTAGAACATTTCCCTCTAGGTAGTGTTAAGAAAGATTTATTCAGCCTTTCCAAGTCGTGAGGCTTCGATTTTTCGAAAGGGGGGGGGGAAGAATTGTAAACAAAAGAAAAGAGAAACAAAAACAAAGAGAAGCAAAGTACTTCAGAACAAAAATAATAAATAGAAGTAATAAACATCTGTTGCTTTTGTATTTAATTTTGAATCTGCCTGTATCATAATCACCTTGAGTATATCATAACTCGTCATGTACGGGAGAGAGAGAGGTGTAGCACCGACTTGTCTGGGACCTTGCTTCTTATCGAATGAAATAGGTGATTTCGAATTCTTACATATAATAATTCGTCATGCTAAGATAAGATAAGCTATTGGGCATTCTACGATGCGTCAGACTAAACGACACTACGTGTCCAATCCAGCCGCCGAACCAGGCCCACGCGTTCAATCCCTGTACTTGCATCTTGGAGAGGATTGATGCCATCGCTATAAAGGCGACACTGGTCGTCTATTTGCTACCTGCCAGTCACACGGGTGCCCGTCGCCCAAGGAGATTGCTCAGAAAGTCCGGGGCGCAGCCCTCCCAGGCACCTGCCCGGGACGCCACCCCGGGGCTACTTGATCCTTAAAGCTCTAGGATGTGCCAGACCCACAGGCCAACCGATAAGCTATCTTTCCGATCCTTTATGAAGCCATAAACGACCCACATTAGTCCAAGGAAATATTCTTCAGACCATAATTTCATGTCCACCAGGTTCAAGAATTACTAGAAAATCCAAAGAAATCCAATGAAAAGAAATATTTCAATTGTCAAATATTACATAAAACCGAAATATTAGACACACTCTATAATAATGTATTGATCGAGCTTGAGCTTTAATCACAACCGATGTTCTGTTGAGGATATATTAAACGAGTTATTGATGTTATCCCTAAGGTATATTAACCTTTGCTGTCGTACTAGAAGCTCTGATTTCGTTCAAATTAAATGGTGGCGATACAAGGATTTGAAGGAATTATTACTATTCATCCTAGAAATGTTGACTAAAACTGAAGTCGTAGGACTAAACTGACCATGGAAATAATCTGAATTCCGAATCTTGCTTTTCAAGCCAATTTGGGGGTAGAACGTGAGCGGTGACAAGGCACATTTTCTTGCTGAAAATCATCATCTACATCTGGGAGCGTCGAAGCCATAAACGAGTGTACGGGATCAGCAATGATGCTGAGGTGAGCTGTGTTGCTGGGAGCATGTACCAAGCATATCAAAGGACCCACGTTACTCCAGGAAAATATTCTTCAGACCATAATTCTACTGCCACCAGGTTGAAGAATTATTAGACATGGGGGCCCATAAGTTCATTCTGTTTGCACCGTAATTTGCATTTGTCATCTGCATGATTAGAGCAGCAAATTAGATTCATCGGCTCAATAAACTTCTTTCCAGCCATCAGAATCCAGTATTGTTGATCCTGAACCACAGCAAAGTGGTTTCCTGTTTATCGGTAATAACAGAGGCCTCATTGACGGTCTTCTGCTAATCAAAACTCCTTCCTTTTCAAAATTTATCATATAATGCTATCAGATACGCTTTATAATGCATGTTAATTATTATTGAGGTAGAGTTTGTCGGTTGTTGCTTTTGTGCTGCTACGGACGATTGCAGTCGCCATTCATCTCTTTTATTCACCAGGTTTTCAGACCAAAACTGTCCTTATTGCTTGAAATTTTTGACTAAACTGCTATTTTCTAAGCACCCAGAATAAGAAAAGCTTCAGATTACACAAGAAAAACTCTACGACATTATCCTATTCAGAGATGTCGAAGAGAAGTCGTCTTGTTCATTCCTTGTTCAGAGTTATTCAGATCATTTGTTTTGCACATTTTCGCACTAACCTCACTGATAACTGTTATCTTTCAGGCAATTACTGGTTATTTTAGAAGTCAAACAACAAAAATCAACGTCATATTTGCAAATAATAATATAACACTGATTGTGTTGTTTGACTTCTAAAATAATCCTTGTTCGGCGTGTTATTTTAATTTAAATTACTGGTTGTTATGCCACTGAAACTTCCTGGCACAATGACCTATGTTGAAAAGAAAGTGGCTGCCTCTAAATAGTTTGACCATTTTAATAATATCCATTGCAACAAAAGACTTGTGTAGAAGAAGAATGAAAATATCGGTAATTAAAGGCTTTATAACTACAAATTCTAAATTTCTACATTCAGAATAATGCAGCTTTGAGTCTTTCCCATGTATCTACGCCGACTATTTCATAGCAAAATTTTATTCGTCATTTTATTATGATGTAAAACTCTCCTTTTTCATAATGTGATCAAAACAAATGCATTTAGAATTTGTTTAAAGGTTTGCGTTTGTTTGTGTTTTTTCTTTTTTCTTTTTTTGTTTTAGCCCAAAGGAGCGCTAGCTCAGAAGGGCTATTAATTTCGTTTTGGCATTTTGCCTCGATTCACTGTAAATGCCCGTATCACTTTTCAAACTGTTGTCACCAAATATGATCGCCCAGTATTATATTTCAAAAATTAAATAATGAAGAATCTGCATAAATGTATGTATGTTTCTCGCATTGTGATAAAATAACGGTACCTAGAGCCATCCAATTTTGAATAACATAATCCTCCTCCGAATATGCTAATCTGGAAGTCCAAATTTAGAATTTGTTTTATTACCGATTTCATATTTTGTAACACTTTAACGAATTTTTGATCAACAAATTCAACGATTTCAAAGCAGTGGAAACACTCTGTACGGAATAAAATATTTTAATCTCCAGCGCGCGAAACAGTCTATCGAAATTTCTAAAGATATGCTGTTTTTAAATAGTTTTACCCCAAATTATCTCGAAGAGTGCATGTATTTGTAAATGATGGGGGGAAAAGAAAAAAATCTTTGAACGTAAAAAAGCTTATTTTTTTTTAGTTATATATATATATCCCCATCATGCATTATCACAAGGTGGCAAATCAGACTTGTAGGATGGATAAGGTGTTAGTCATTATATGAACACTTTAGAAATCCATTTACCAGTCAACAGCTCATTAAAAAGGGCTGTTACGAGAGCTGTATAATATTGTTACGAATTTTGCATTTAGTTAGATATTTTTAATAGAATTATAATTAAAATTGTTTCATTTCCTCGTGAAGTGCATCGTGGCGTGGGACATATTTTAAGAGAAAGCTACGCCGGGAAAATAAAACTAAAAGAGCACGTGCATTTAAAATTGAATAAAAGTTTATCTCTATAACTGATATTTAATTTGAATAAATGTAATTGACTAGTATGTTAACCGTAACCGTAATTCATCTCTTTTTACTTTCCAAAAATTGCTAGAACTGCCTTGCGCGGCGGATTTAAATAGCTATAAAAGCCGCAGAGAAACATCTCAGCTTTATAGTTGCTTAAGCGGGCTGCTGTTTAATTCGCTGCTGTAATTTGGTTGTTCAGATTAGCTTTCCCTGTGCTTTTTATTGCGTTCTATTTAAAGTTTTAGTAGTTTAAAATACAGCTACTTTTATATTGCGTGATATTAGGATATTGTACGAATATCTTTGAGGAATAATCCAGCGTTTTATTATATTTCTTGCGATTAGAATAAATTTTATTAACTTTCAATCTATTCTGAACCCGTACGTACGCAGCATTATGCTGGTACTGTTATCGTTCTGAATCCAAACGTAACGGGTAAATAAATCCTTGCTCTTCCAGTTGAGAAATAAACTAATCATGTGATATTTGTGAGCTGGCTTAACACTGTTCACATCGCATTCAGAGAAATAAATATGAACCGAAGACATATTTGTTGGATATTGCAGTCCATACATCGTATGTGGCTGGTTTCTTTCCAGGCAGTCAAAAGAATCATGTTGGGATTGCTTTGTTGCAAAAGTAAATGTTTCTTACTGTAGTGGTAAGCAAATTGCGCGCGTTTTCGAAAGGCAAGAGTCGCCCATAAGCTTTATGTCGTTTCTCCATGTCATTATTACCTTAATTAGTGTGTAAAAGAAGGTTAAATGTCTTAGAAAAATTAAAGCTTTACTTATATCTTCTTAATGTTTTACGTGGAAGATCTAAATTGTGTAGATCACAGATGGGCAACAGCAGATTTGCAAGCCAGATGTGGCTCTTAATGAAATCTTGCGCAGCGATATTTTCTTCTCTTTACTATGCAGATTACGAGAACAGTAGCACGAATGCGTCGATTAAGAAAAAGTTACATTTCCTGAATTAAAAGATGATGGTTAAATGATATCTCCTTTTCTGTTGGTATACTAATTTATAGAGCGAACTAAATATGGCACAGGAAGGGGGGGGAAAGCAGTTATTAAAAAATCTGATTCGGACACCACATGACTTCCTTGTATGGAATATTAAATTATAAGCATTTTTTGCTCCATTTCATTTAAATTTATTTCCTCGAATATCATTAGAGATGTATTTCTCATTCAATTAATTCAATTCTCACTTGAAAAGCATGAAATACCAGGTACAGTTAAAACCGTTTAAAAAGAAAACAACTTTTACAATTAAAATTAGAGTTTCTACTCAAAAACAAGCAATTCGGCTCGCGGGCAAAAAGGCAGATTTTTCGGTGGTGAACAAAACTGAAATTTTACTGTTTTCCCCACTAGGCAGAAAGACATTGAAGGTGCAGAAATTGTTTGAATTCACTATTCTACCGAGTTTCAAATGTAAACAAATGGCCGTTCCTTAGGCTTAACTCGAAACTTAAAGTTTTAAATTGATGACAATTCTACAACTATTGCATGCAGATTAACCAAAGTTATAAAAACCTTAAACGGAACACAAAAAACACATATTTCAATCACGTTTAAAACAACAAATACACGATTTACTAACATATAAGAATAAAAAAACTAAGCTCACCGAGTCAGGTAACACAGTGAAAATAGTATATATGTGTGTATGACTGGTGCAGCCGATTGCAACGAAAAAGGGAAGTACATAACTGCATGTTATAACACTCCCATATACAAAATTTTAATGTTCTACGACTACTCGTTCTACAAGTTACGTACGTACATATAGACGTTAAGAAAAAGTCCTTTCTGAATCCATTTTACAATCCTTTTTGGCAAAAATCGTTCTTTATTCCGTCCGTACGTAGAGATGTCATGCAAAAACATCGTTCAGATGGTTTCGAGAGCGGTTGAAATGGATATTTTCCCTGAAGTATGATACCTGAAATTTTTCACGATTACAATACTTCCTTACTTCGTACAAGGAAGTAAAAATCGGAGCATTTATGACAAAATTTAGTTTATTTATTCGAAATTTAAATGGGAAATGATTAAAGCGTTTTCTGAGATTCAGAAATGGTGGTTTTATTAAGTATGGGAAAACAGTAAAAGTGTTACATGCTAAATTTGGCAGATTTTGAAGGCATTAAAATTGAAAACGATTTATCATTGATAAGTAGGCCGCTTTATTTGAATTTGCTGGATTCTATCCACTTCAGCTTCAGTTAGAACTGATGGATTTGCAGTCATTTGTTAAAGCAGAATTTTTATTCAGATTATTCTTATTTATTTATTTTTATTTATTTGTTGCTGTTTTTTTTATCTTCTCTAGACGTAGATTAAATAAAAAATTTTCTGGATTATGTCAAAAAATATTTAGTTTAATTTGGATTGACATATTTACGCGAGAGAACGTTTTCGTGAGTGAAATATACAAAAAATAAATATCGATCACAAATTACTGATGAAAATTTACTTCCGTTAGTAAGGATTGCTACGATGAATCGTAATCTAATTTGGATGGAATAACTACAAGCGAACATTCACATTTTTCGTGTCACTTTAAGTATATTAATTAATAATTGTTTTTACAACAGTATTTATAATAAAAAAAATGTGTGCCGAGTTATAAATTTGTAAAAATGTTTGATTAACCATTAGTGCTTTTTTTTCTTAATGTCCCTTAACATTTACGTATACACTGCGCAAAAAAAGGGGGGGGGACAGTTCTATATCTCCCGTCCCACTGGGCCGATTGACGAAATTCAAATTGCGTTTTTCATGTCTCAAACGCGCGACTTGAGATATATATTAGATTTATATATAGCCATTATTCTAACATAGGTATTTTGACACAAAATCGGGCTTTTTGTGAAATAACGTACCAATTGTTTTTCCATATTTCGATTCTGCGACTCAAATTATGCATAGATTTTAAATTTTGTAAGTTTTGGCGAGAAATTTACGGAGAAATTAAAAAATTTATCTTGGCGGATTTTTTTTTTTTTTTAGTTTGCGCCAAGAATAATTCACTTGGCGAACTTCTTAATTTATAGAAACCTATTTTCCTTTCCTTTTTTCCATTGCAGACGAGTGAAAAAGAAGTCATCATTCATGTTCTCAAATAATTTTAACAAAGTGCGTAAACAACATTTTCGTTATTATCGCTTATAATAAATACACCAAATTTCAAAACGCAGCAAAATGTAAATTCACATATATCTTAGAAAATTTTGAATGAGAAACTCTAATTTTATGTAGGTTTTCCCAGAAATACTTCTACTTTAGAATGATGTTAAAAATTTTATAGGTTATTATTGCAAATTTTTTTTCGAAAAATTTATAAAAATTATTTCAAAATACAAATTTTAAAAATAAATAACAATAAATGGCGAATTTTATATGGAATGAATCTAAATTTCGAAATGCGAGAGAAAGAATCAAATATTTTAATAAAAAAAAGAGATATTTAAAGAGATTTAATTTTTAATTATACAGAGGCTGTTCGCACAGGTTGTTTTTAAACGATTTTCATTGTTTTTACAGAAATATTTTACCTGTAATTTTTATTTTTAAATGTTCTATTTGATAACACCTATTTTTTACTATCTTTCTACTCCGTAATTTCGAAGACAATAAAACCTTTTGTAGTATCGAAAGACGTATTTTCTCCCATTGCTCAGGAACAGCTTTCCAATGTATAAGGAGCTGTAAGTCTACATTTGGACAACCCACTTTTTAAGAGTCCAAAAGCGCAAAAATACATTGGTGACAGATCAGGAGATTTAGTAGGGGTCTGAGGGAAGGGTATGGCTTTGATAACCGTTTTCTTGTTCCATTTTTTCCAGTAAATTAACAGTAGATTTTGACGTGTCGCTGTTTGTTTTGTCTTGACGCAGTTCTACGGATTGTTCGCACTGTGTGTACAGAGAAGGTATTTCATATTTGAAAATTGGATATAAAATATGTTTTTGATAATATATAGAGTTGATCTTAACATTTTTAGTCACTCTCTTTATTTTTAATTTGCCGTTATATGAAAAACTAGCAACAATCATAAATCCCTTAGAAAAAATTTCTTTAGATTCCTTCTCTTTTTATTGCAGTCATTTAAATACACCCAAGATTCGTCTATTGTAACAACATTTGACCATTTTTGTCCGGATAAATGTTTCTCGTGAAGAATTCTGCAGCGCGTTCTACGTTCGGCAATACGTTGTGGAGAAAGACGATACACATTATATTTTTTCGCCTTTTTAAGATTCAAATCGGCATTAATCAATTTATTTACAGTTGACGCTGAGCATTTTAATGATTTTGCAACTGTCCTTTGACTTGGCGGTTTTTTTTTTTTGTAACATTAAATATCTCACTTTAGCCCAACAACATTCCAAACATTACGTTTTCCTCTTGGACAAGTATTTGGAACCATTTTTCCAATTGAAGCTAAATTTTGAAGTTTTTTCCCTGTATTGTTGGCAACATTACCTATCGTAGCTTTAGATATCGAAAAACTATGGCTTTCACAACACTTTTTAATAACTAGATACGAAAAACTTTCTTCGGAAAGAACATAAACATAGTCTTCCATCCATTTCTTCTTTAAAACCACATTTTGCATGAAAACAAAACAGCCAAGTAGCAGACGATAATTTACACTTTAAAAAATATAGTTGCATTTATTATTATTATTTTTTTTTAATGGAAGATTATTTTTTTCTAACAGGAAAGCGAAATCGTCAAAAAAACATGCGAAATTTAGCACAATCCAAAACGTATGTCCAGATTATAAAAAGGTATTACTCAAAAATGATTCTTCGCCATTTTCGTCTTGGTAAATTTTGTTTGATACGTGCTCTGTTCGCCACACGGCTAATCTCGACACTGTTTACGATATAAATCTGGTGAATTATGGACTTACAGATGATATGACAGTAGCAGTGCTTTACCATAAGCGGAGAGATAACGAATTTTAAAACCCAGTGTTGTCGACTTATTCGAATAGGAAAGTCAGTTGAGTGAAACAGCACTATCTAAATGTTCTGCAGTACTACACGAGATTAGAGTTCGCCATCAGCATGACAAAAACAATCCATCTGCCCAGCTCGATTCGGGGAATTCAGAACTTCTGATTAATGTTTTGTTTTATTCCTAAAAACAACTTGTTTCTCGTCATTTTAATATCTGAATCATTTCGATATTTGCAGCAGTTTTGGAATGCTTGTAATCTCGCATTCTTTATGCCATCATTGAGTATTATTTACGCAAACGTTATTGTTAATTAATTGTTGTTTGTGTTGTACGTTTTAGAATATTTTATCGCGATATTTAATTGCAGTTAGTACGTACCAAAGTATAAATTATTTCTTTAAAAATTTTTAAGTTGTCTTTAGAACCATTATACGTTTCCTTGTAAGACGCTTAAATTTAATGAAATCGCTGGTTTTACGTTTTAATGTTTACCTTAAAGATTTTAGATGGGTTTGCAATATCATACCATCGGTACCACATTGAAAAAAAGAAACTTCAAAATTTCCGTTTCATGGGAGTACAGGGGGAAGTGAAGTGAAGATTTTGATGCACTTAACTTAGTCCACAAAATCGTATAATGTTTGTACATAATAATTCATTTTGTATCGATCCAAAATATTTACCTTCCTCTTTTACTGTGATGTAAAATATGAGAAAATAAATAAGAAGATGCATGCAAATTATATACATATAATAAAACAAAGAGTCTGTGTGTGTTTTTCGTTCGTGTTGCGAGTAAGCTAATAGACCCAGGGCCACGAAATTTGGTACATAGGTGTATCTACACAAGAGCCAGTGCACCTCGAAGCGATTTTCTCGAAATTCCAATTAGATTTTTTTTTATTTTATATTTTGTGACCAAATCGCGTCATTTTGAGACATAATGGGCTACAGGAAAGCGAGATTTCACTCTATACATTTCATTTTTACATCGTCGTGAAGCGTAGACACTTCGCTATTTTACGAACTTAAAATAAATTTCGTATTTCAATAAATCGATTGAATACGAATTTATTTAGGAAGGTGAGCTTAACAATGAAATAAGCAGCGGAATTTTTTTAAAAAAAAAAACTTATTTTAAAAAATGTGCTGTTTATTTTCCTTTGATTTTTGGACACGTTGAACTTTAATCCTTTCGACTCCTTTTAAAAAAAGAATTTTGGAAAAAAAATAATATTTTGTATTTTTTTAAAATTTTTTAAATGAAGCTTCCGAATACACTTCTCACATCTCAGATATTTTAAAATGTAGTTTTGGCAACAATTTTCCTTTCTTATTGTTGTTGATAGATTTTTGATGAAATTGCATCATTTTGAATAGTTTCATTCTTTTAACAATTTCGGTTTGGCAACAATTTTTCGTCGTATTTCTTATGTTACTGTTTTTAAGAGACTGAAAAGTTTAAGAAATTAAAAAGTCGTTTCTTTTTGCAACGGTGAATTGTTTAATTACTTTAGTAGGATAATTAACATTTGTATCGAGGGATATTGCTTATTTCATTGTAATATTATGTTTTAATTATATATACTTTTAATTATAAAAAAAGTTTTGCATGATATTTTTTAATCTGTTTATACCATTTGAGTTCTTAAGATTTTGCAAAGGGAAGTTGGCTAATTTATTTATTGGGATAACTAATATTTGTATTAAGAGATATTGCTTATTTCATTGTATGCTTTTTATATGTAATGCATTTTTAACTGAATTTTTTTTCCGTTGTTGTTTGTTTCTTTTTCGATAAAATTGTTGCAGATTGCAGAAATGATTGCAGAGTAAAATTCTGTGCAGTTTTCAAATTTAATGTTTGGTGTTCTCTTTAGGTATTTTTCCGGTACACTTAAAAGCCAGACGAAGGCTGGCCGCACCGCGGCTAGTAAATAAATAACATTTATTGCAGTAGCACTTCTGAGGTAACCTTGACAGTATAGGACGATAGCATGTATATTTCTCAATTAAACCGGAAAACGATAATTATTATTTTTGTTAAATATCTGAAAAAGAACTTCCTGACGGTGTTTGTTGCTTTCAGTTCACACGTTCATAGTTTTTATTTTTTTAAAAAAAGGTCATTAGTAGGAAGTATTTATAGCAAACCTTCTACGCGAGTGATTAAAAAATAAATGCTCAGTTATCTTTCAATAGTGAAGTCTGTAAGGCATTTTCTCCCTCCTTTCCTCGTGCCTTGTTGGTGTAATTGAAAGCATACTCGACGTGTATTCGAGAGGTCCAGGGTTCGAGTCTCGGCGAGGACATTGCATATTTTTCACACTCTTCTGTTACAAAATAACCTAATGACTCTACAGGTATTTTCTTTATTAAATGCGTGCACAAGTCTCCAGATAACATTAATTTGCTACCCCCCCTCGAAAAATGTAGCAGTTTTTACTTCCATGTACGAAGTAAAAGAAGTATTGTAATCGCGAGAAATTTGGGGTATCGTATTTAAACGAAAATATCCATTTTGGCCGCTTTCGAATACATTTTAACGATGTTTTTGCGTGACATCTATACGCACGGACAGAATAAAGGCCTCTTTTTTACAAAGCGGATTGTAAAATGGATTCAGAAGAGATTTTTTTCGTGAAGTTTGTACGTACGTATCTTGTATAACTCAAAAGTGTAGCCATAGAACGTTAAAATTTTGTACATGGGACTGCTGCAACATGCAATTGTGCACCTCCCTTTTTCATTACAATCCGGCCGCACCAAACGTGTATAAGTTGTAATAAATATTGCTATTACAGCAGGCAGATCAATGCTTACCTCCTATTGAAAGCGGTTCATGAACACGACAAACACGTTGAAAAAGAACTTTGGTTCAATCGAATGCTTCTATTTTTGCGGGACAGAAAAAAAACTTCGCAGCATGACATCAGCGTAGAAAGGAAAGCAATAATTTCCAAATTAGTTTATCGTCTTAATGGCGCATCCAAATTAGTTTATCTCCCTGCTCAATATTAACACTTCATGAATGACTACTAAAATATAAATGAGGAAGTGAATGCACTAATGATTTGAGGAAAGATGACTGGAATATTATCTGCGCCGTTGAGGTTATTTCAGCGAAAAGAAAGAAGGGAAAAATATGGCCACTCTCTTTTTGAATTAATAATTTAGACTAATCCCACCTATCTAGAGTGTGAACTAAGGGAGCTTGACGAAGCTTATCAGCACGCCACGACACGTGACATACTTATCTTCCAAATTATAACAGTGTGTTACCTACTAATAATTAATACACATATAAAATACTTATATTTTTAATATTCTCCGGTAACTGTTAGATTGTTAACTGAATAGTTTTTCTTCATATATGGGAAAAAATTAAGTCATGCCGCAATGCATTTTTCATTGAAATATTGTTGCATGCGGACTGAATGCACAAGTCTTCAAAAAGTTAATGAAATTTATTCTTTTAAATAAAATAAAACAAATGCTGAAATATTTCCTCAGAGATATTCGTACAATGTCACAATATCTCAAATGTCAAATAGAACTCAATTCAAAACAGAGGAACTAATTCAATCTCACAGCAAATTCGCTACAAACAATAACAGCATTAAGTAAACAAACTGTTCGCTTAAAACAACTACAACTGAGCTGAGGTCTTTAAATTCGGCTTTTATAAGCTTTTTAATTATTTACTAGAATATTCTGGTAAAATCTATAAATATCTCGATCTTTCTCGATGGCAACAGCAATTAAGAGATATTTATTTATTAAATATTAGAGGCACGCGCTCTTGTATTTTTATTTTTCCGTAGCTAAATCGTCTGCGTTGCGCGGGAAAATAAAACAATTTTAATTACAATTCTAAATAAATAGCTAAATAAATACGAAATCCGTAACAATATGTTAAATTTGTTTTTAAGTTCTAAATTGTATTTTTCCGTCATGACGATAAATAAAACAGCAAAGTAAGGGAAACATGCCAATGTGAAATTTCAAATTATGCAAAAAGGCAAACTTAAATCAGCATAAATTCTGAATAAAATTCTATTGATTTTCAAGGTGATCATACAAAAGCCCTTCTTTTTTAAAAGAAAAAATTTTACAAAGTCAGAGGAAACTTATTTTCCTGTAAATATGGCTAGTTCTGTTATCTTTGCAAAAATATTTTGTTCTTGAAGAAGCGAAACCTGCATCTAATCATCCTCGAAATCGGTATATATTTATTTATTTATTTTTAGTCCCAAGGGGCTTTGTCCCTGAAGGACTATTGTTGAAGAATCTGCATAAATGTATGTATATTTTTCGCACTGTGATAAAACAACGGTACCTAGAGCCATCCAATTTTGAATAACCTACGTTTCCACCCGAATAGGCGCATCTGGAAGCCCAAATTTGGAATTTTTATTATCTATTTCATATTTTATAAAACTTAAACGAATTTTTGATGAACAAACTGAACGATTTAAAAGCGAGCAATGACAACACTCTACGAGGAGGGAGAAAACTCTTATCTCTAGGACGCGGAACTGTATATCGGAAATTCTAAAGATATGCTGATTTTAAATTATTTTGCGATATTGCTGTTGAACTGAATTTTATGGTTTCAGTGCGAAGAACATGATGTTTAATAAATAGAGGTAACTCAGAAAACGTTAAAAAACCGTCGCTTTGGGTGTAATGTAAAATTTGAAACCTTTCAGATTTTTTTAAAAAATTAATTTAAATTAAAGTCTACGAAATTTTGAAGAAAAACCTATCAAAATTAAACCTGATTTTCATCAACTTCAGATAGCCTCTTTCTGCATACATAATCATCGATGTTTATACTATGATAGATTACTTTATGTTTTGGTATAGCTGCTATGCTTAAATTTTTTAACTGAAGTTTGTGAGACAACTTTTAGGATTTGGTCTAAATGATCTTTAGTGTGTCAATATGAGAGAGAATAGCAATCAATTTTATTATTTATCTCTCTAGTTTTAAGACGAATCGTTAAGACTCCAACGTCTTCAAGATTAGACATATCAAGGAAAGTGGTACAATGCAATAATAATAATAATAATAGTAATCAAAATCTGAAAGGTTTCAGATTTTAATTACGTCCAAAGGGGCGTTTATTTAACATTACCTTTATTTATTAAATACCATGTTCTTCGCACTTAAACCATAAAATTCAGTTCAACAGCAATATCGAAAAATAATTTTAAATTGAGCATATCTTTAGAAATTTCGGTACACACTCTCACGCTCTGGAGATAAAAATGTTTTTCTGTACAACGTTGGTATTGCTGGCTTTGAAATCTTTGAGTTTGTTAATGAAAAATTCGTTAAAGTTTCAGAGAATATTGTTACGAATTTCACATTTATTTGGCTATTTATTTAGAATTGTAATTAAAATTCCTTTTTAGTTTTTTAACTTTTTATGTGTTACCTTTATTTATTAATTTTATGTTCTTCGCACTTAAATCATGAAATTCAGTTCAACAGTAATATCGCAAAATAATTTTAAAATGAGTATATCTTAGAATTTCCGATACACGGTCTCGCGAGCTGGAGATAAAAATGTCCCCAACCCCCATACAGTGTTGCCAGTACTCGCTTTGAAATCGTTCGAGTTTTTTAATCAAAAATTCGTTAAAATTTAACGAAATATGAAACCGATAATAAAACAAATTTCAAATTTGGACTTCTAGATGCTCATATTCGCAGCAGGATTACGCCATTCAAAATTGGAGGGCTCTAGGTACTGTTGTTTTATTGGTTCTAGGTACTGTTGGTTTATTCAAAATTGGAGGGCTCTAGGTGCTGTTGTCACTGGGCTCTAGGTACTGTTGGTTTATTCAAAATTGAAGGGCTCTAGGTACTGTTGTTTTATTGGTTCTAGGTACTGTTGGTTTATTCAAAATTGGAGGGCTCTAGGTACTGTTGTCATTGGGCTATAGGTATTGTTGTATTTGCGAGAAACATATATACATTTATGCAGATTCCTCATTATTTAATTTCTGATAATATTTGGTGGCAACAGCTTGAAAAGTAAAACGGACATTCAGAGTGATTCGACGCAAAACGAAAACAATCCTCAGGGACAAAACCCATTTGGACTAAAAGTCAATGAAGTGTACATTTGAGTTAAAATAACTACTATTGGAGGTGTTAAGGCAACAAAAATCAGCGTTATTTATGAATATGACGCTGATAACGTCGCAGTTCCAAAAACATCGTCGTCGAAAATAAAGCGATTAAAAAAACTTCCCAGTTTAAAAACATCGTCATCGAAAACATTTTGGTAAAACATAAGCGCCTACAAATCATCGCATGACGATAACATCGTAGGCATGCGTTTTTCGGGCATTAAAAATTGTAAAGGCGTATTCTCATAATGATTAGTGAGCCAGAAAGTAATGACGAATATTTTTACTTTTATTTTTTTTAATTAACTAATAAATGTTTGCTGAAAAATTCAGAAGGAAACTTAAGCATTCAAAAACCTGAAAATGAGTAAAAACTAATTTTACTTACAGCAGTTAATATAATTTAAACAATGTGATAATTAATTAAACAATTTTAATAGAGGTAACTACATCCAGTCACTCTCTTTCCTTTTTTAGACTATGTTTTTCATGAAAAATTACCAATAAAACTTTATAAAAAAGATTAATTAATTAATGGCCTTTATTAATTAACTATAAAAGTTTAAAATTTCATTAACTGCTATAACTAGGATTATTTTTCACTCGTTTTTAGTCTCTGAACGCTTAAATTTCCTTCTTATTTTTTCAGCAAAAAATTATTAGTAAATTCAAAAGCATAAAATATAACGCTAAAAACATACTTAATTCCTTCTTGCGCCTACCTACATTTCATTATGCGAATTTTTAAAGCCTGAAACGCATATTTGCGGTGTTATCGTCATGCGATGATTTGTAGGTGCTTTATTTTTTACCACGATATTTTCGACGACGATCTTATTAAACCACTAAGTTTTTGAATCGCCTCATTTTCGATGACGATGTTTTAGAACTGGGATGTTTTCTTCTTGCTTGCTTTTCTCCTACGATGTTTTGTACGACGACGTTTTCAACTTCCGTTGTTTTCGTCCGTGATGAGATTTCAAAGCCCTGTTTCATTTTTATTTGCAATAACTGCTTTCATTACAATAGATGTTTATGTGTAACTGTTTACTCATTTGGAGGCTCATACAATAGCATATCTCGAGGAACCTGTTATTAAAAACAAACCAATCATAATTCGTGAAAGTAACTCTTAGAGCAGTCTTCGAAATGCAATTATAGTTGCTTAGAAAGGTGTTTGGATACTATTCCTTTCTCAAACATTTTTATAAAAAATACACATCCTGTGATAATATTCAGTTTTCTATATCATATACCCTGCAAAATGTTTCACTTGTCTGTGTATATTTTTTTCTATGAAGTACTTTATTCTTTTCCCTAGCTGAATGCCTTGTCTGTTCCTAAATTATCTGCAGATTTGGAGAAAACGCTTAAGCAACTGGAGCTTACAAAGCAAGATCTTGGTAAGGACTGGAGGCTGTAATTTATTCATTTGACATGAAGAGCTTTTCTGAAAAATAGGAACTAAAGATTTTTTTCTTTTATTTATACAGCTTATTATGAGAGAGAAGTAGAAGAGATGAAGGCTCATCATTGTCAAGAGTTGAATGATCTGTCCAATAAATTATTTGAAGTTTATCAAGGAGAAGTCGCCGAATGTAAGTCACTTATTGAAAAAACAATAAATTTTGAAGTTGATCAAATATAGAAAAATGCCATAGAACTTATGGAAGATTATCTTTTTAGATTTCATTCTGTGTGTAAATATATATCTAGATTTATTAACTTTTATTCAAGAAATCATTTAACTGCTTAATTCATTCCATTGATATTATTTCTTTAAAAGAAAAGTCACAGGATGTATTGTGCATATTGCATTTCTGTTTATTCCTCATATTATCTGTGTATTTCCATGAAAATTAGTTCTAAGATAGTTAATTTTCCATAACTTACACAGTACGTAATTTGCTTTTCCCAATCCCATATGTCTCAAATAGATTGCGCCCTTGGGAACGTTCTCATCGATAAGATGGCTAAGTGATCAATGGTACATAACGAATGCATTAAGTTGCAAGCCCTTAGCTATTTGAAACACCAATATAAATATTTTGCTTTTATTCAGTGCCAATCCTAAATCGTCAGCCGCCCATGTACAAATTAAAATTGGCCTCCCCCTTTTTACAGAAATATGTTTAATAACAATTTTGCCACCTTAAATTTGGCCACCCATGTGCTGCTATGCACCCTCTTGCTCTTCGTTAGGATCGGCCCAGCTTCAGTATGATTGAGTAGGTTTAAATGAAGTGTTAGATATTAGAAAATTTACTACAAGAATATAATTTGATACTAATGGAAATTTTTGTTTTTTAGTGAATGCAAAACACAATGAAGAAATAAATCATCTAAAAAGCAACCAACAAAAGCAGGTAAGATTTAAAGAAAAAGTGTTTACTAAACTCAGATTGTTTATTATTCTGTATATCTGTGTGTGTACCTGTTATACATATATATTTAAGAAAAATCCTGATACTAGAAATCGTATAATTTTTTATTATGTAGAACTTGTTATCAAGATGACTGCAGTCTCTATTATCCTGTTATTACTGACATGAAATTTCTTATAAACTAATCATTATTGTTAGGCATTTAGATGGATATAAATCCATGTGGTAGATAATGTAGAGTACTTAGTGAGGTTTGTGAATACATTAAGCTTTCAAGTTTTCATGTATCAGCTATCCATTTTGTGGATAGCATCCATGCATTCATTTCACAAAAATGTTTTTAGTAAAAAGAGGTACTAAATAGTAAAATGACTAAAAAAATATTAAAATTAGATGGAAAATGAGAGAAACATGCAGCTTTTTAGAAGAAACTTTGATGTAGTAAATCTCAATGGTAAAGCATGAATTAAAGTCAAAAATTAAATATATGGCTTAACAACAACAACAACAAAAAATCTTTGTTAGCTTAACCCTTTAAGCGTGCTTGACGAACTCACCTCGTCATCGGAGTGTTACGCCGTACCCGTGTTTGACGAGTCCTACTCGTCATCCAATTTTAAAGTCGACGAAAATATCTCGTCATATCCTTATGTTTTCAAAAATTGTCACTAGATGGCAATAGTAGTTCCGTAAAGTGAAATATAATTTCTTGGGAAGACTTTGGTGTGTTTGATTTTTGCATTCTGGTGAAAATGGCGAGCTGTAGCGGTGTTTCCAGCCGCTTTTCTGTGAAAAGACCGTTGCTAGCGAATGATTCTGATTCAGAAGATAACATTTTAGATTATTCTGATTTCGAAAGTGGATCGGATTCCGATGCAAGTATTGACAGTTATGAATCAGATGAGGATATGGATAAGAATTTGGATTCGGTGCGCCAATGGTGTAAAGTTTCAAGTGCAACTCCAGCTCCACCACGTTTTCAATTTGATGGAAAGCCTGGAATAAATTTTCAGGTAAAAGGTATTGATAATTCCTTAGATTTTTTCCAACTATTCATAACTGAGGAATTGGTAGAAACTATAGTAGAGGAAACAAATATATATGCAGAACAATTTTTGCGAAAGAACAGAAGTGTACTGAAATTTAGATCCCGAGTGCATAAGTGGAAACCGGTAACTGTACCTGAAATATGGATTTATTTAGCTCTTCTTTTACTCCAGGGTATTGTTTTGAAGCCCGTGACAGCCTGGTATTGGTCAAAGAAGAAAATTTTGAGCACTCCTTTTTTTGCTGAAGTTATGTCAGAGCAAAGATTTTCTTTGATAAGCAAGTTTCTGCATTTTTCAAATAATGAAACTATGGATGAAGAAACTCATCCTTGCTGGAAACTTCGAAAAATATGGCCTATTTACAGTTTCCTTTTGGAAAAATTTCGAACTCTGTATACTCCTGAGCGTGACATTAGCATCGATGAAAGCTTGATGTTACATAAAGGGAGGCTTTCTTGGAAACAATATATACCCTTGAAGAGAGCTAGATTTGGATTGAAATTCTATATGCTCTGTGAATCAGACACAGGTTACATATGGAATTACATTTTATATACTGGAAAGGGGATGATTCTAAGCCCAGACTTCAACAAGGAAAACCTTACATCGCAAATTGTTCTAAGTTTGATCCAACCTTTGCTCAACAAAGGATACTGCCTTACAGCCGATAATTTTTATATGTCACCAGATCTTTGTGATAAACTTATATCATTCAAAACTGACTCGTACGGGACAGTTCGAGTGAACCGCAAAGATGTTCCAAAAGAAATGCAATCATCAAAACTTAGAAAGGGTGACATTATTGCTTTTCAACGCGGAAAACTAATTGCAATGAAATGGAAAGATAAAAAAGATGTTCATTTATTGAGTACAATCCACAATATTGAAATGAGTAAAGTTTCTTGTAATGGAAAAGATGTTGAAAAGCCAAAGGTTGTAATCGATTACAATTTATCAATGGGAGGTGTGGACAGAGCGGACCAAAATTTATCCTATTATGAGACAGTACGGAAAAGAATGAAAGTATACTACAAAAAAATTTTCAGGCATATGATTGATCAATGTCTTTTCAATTCATCGATTCTACAGAGCAAGGTAACTAACAAAAATATAAAACTGTTGGATTTTCGAACTGCAGTCATTGAAGAAATATTACGTAAATATCAAGTGTCTACAGACATGACGGGAAAAACGGGAAGAAAAAGTGATGAAAATGATCCATTGCGTCTTACAGGAAGGCACTTTGCAGACTATATACCTGCCACACCCTGCAAACGAGAACCAACAAGACGATGTGTTGTTTGCTATGCGTCTAATAAAAACGGTAAGAAGATTAGAAAAGAGACCAGAATATGGTGTCCGGACTGTGAAGTTGCCCTCTGTAACATTCCATGTTTTAAAATTTACCATACCCAACGAAATTATTAGAAAATATATGTAAGTTTAATTGTATATTTATGTCTTTACTTAGTTATTACTTTCTTTTTTTAGATTTTATTTATTGTAACATGCGAGAGAATATATCTCCAATGCAGCGCGCCCGCTTACTCCTTCCTACTATCGCGAGAAACACTCCCCACTGCAGTGCACGCGCAGGAGCAAACGCTACACGCTTAAAGGGTTAAAGCCTGAAAATTAAGCTGATAAAAAATAGTAGCATCAAACCTTGCAGGAATTTTTTGTAGTCTTGAACGTTTCAAGACATAAAAGAGGGAAAAAAAAAAAGTAAGGCTGTTGTGATTGAAAAAAACTGTAATGATATAGGCTTTATTAGAGCAAT
>KK122531.1:103945-118680 GCA_000611955.2 Stegodyphus mimosarum
TTATTGCGGCGCGTGGTGGCCACACAAAATACTGATTCTGATCTCTTGTTCTTGTTTGTTTGCTTTGAACATTTAATCATTTATTTGTACCACTACCACTCAACTGTGTATTAAATTGCATTCAATTATGACGATTCCTTCTTGGTGTTGCAATTTTCACAAACGTGAGTGTATATTTAGAAAAATAAATGAATAAAATTGGTGCTTTGTTATAGGTCCACTTTATTTGATATACATGCTGTGTGGACACGAAAA
This sequence comes from Stegodyphus mimosarum, assembly GCA_000611955.2. Lineage (NCBI taxonomy): Eukaryota > Metazoa > Arthropoda > Arachnida > Araneae > Eresidae > Stegodyphus > Stegodyphus mimosarum. The sequence continues at coordinate 104,201 of KK122531.1, forward strand.
TTTTTGTTTGGTATATTATATTTGTTTGAAGTAGGACTTCAGATCTATGAGTCATGACTGAAGGCATTACCCTTGTTTATTTCTTTCCAGACCAATTTTGCTTAAAAGGCCATTATAAATATACAGCAAACTTTAATCCCAAATTTGACATCATTTGTATGAATTGCCATTGGTGTTCCTGCACATGGGGTTGCATTCTCAATTCTCTCAAATGAATACAAATTTTTTTATTCATTTTGTGAATTATTTATCCACATTGACTTGATTATGGTATTATATTAATCAACTTAATAGCTTCAGAAGAAATTAGAAGAAAAAGAGAGAAATAAATTTGGCAAATTTTTTCTCACTGCATTTGTGTTTTAGTATTAAGCAGTGTTATAATAATAAGATTTTTTATAAGAACAGATTAATAATTTTTCCTTTATTTTTAACTGTAACATTTCATTTGGTTTTACGTCCAAGGATCTGGAATGGATTAATGGCGTATAACCAAGGAATCAGTGTATAAGATTTAATGTGAATTAATATTTCTCTGTGCCTTATATTTCTTTATAGGGTAGCATGTATAAAAATTAAACAAAATTCAGTCTATTAACATTTCCTCAATGAAGTTAATGATACTATGCACTGGATTTTATATTTTTCATATTCTTTTAATATGATACATTTCATATCATACATATCTTAAAATTTTCCAAAATTCCTTTAGCCACTTTGTTAAGTACATTTTTTTTTTTTATTATTTCTGTAAAGAACTTAAAGCTTTTGAACTTTTGATTTAACATTTGAAAACTCTTTATTGAATGAGTCATTATTGAAAACTCGTTATTTGTTATTAAAATTAATGAGTTAATTATATTTTTAAATTATTTAAGAAAGTATGATTATCTTCTGTTTTATATTGATCTAAATTATTTATGTATTTCTTGGATCATTATAAAAGAATCCAAAAAAAGCTGGGCTATAAACTTCTATAGATTCTTATATTTTTTCAAAATCTGCATCTTTTTTCATTGTTGAAAAAAACATACTAAATATCTAATTGTATTTCAAATAAAATAACTTTCATCATATTCAGAATTATGTTAATAAAAAAACAATTTGGTATAGTCATCACGAGAATTTTCCTCATATGCTGCGTTAAGATTCATATTCTTTTTAGTTGCAATATTCATCTACTATTTTAGATCATGTACAGCTCTTCTAGTTATTTTTTTCATTTTATTTCATAAAATATTTCTGGATAAAGTAGAATTAAGATAATATGATGTATGCTCGTGCAATGTGCACTTTTTGGATAAAAAAAATTAACACAGTATTTTCAGGTGCATACATTACATGGATTATTCAGGAAACTGTACTTATTCTCCAATTGAACAACTCACAATAACGCCACCAGAACAAAAATATGTAAAAAAAAAACGAAAGAAAATACTCTAATTAAATAACTTATGTAGTGTAAATTTACTAGTAATTAAAGTATACATCTTAAACAAATTTTACAGTTTTTGCCATGAATGCATACAACACACACACACTATTTATCATATATATAATAGTTCTTTTTTTCATGTTACTTATTTTCCAACAAGCTATTGATTTTATTAATAATTTGTCTTTTTCAATATTGTGATTGAGAACATTATCTTCAGTTTCATTTGTTGTATTCGAGTTGCCCATTAAATATTTTTTAATAACATCTGTGTGTCACACTTTCCTATGGATTATGCTTTTTCACACATCTAGTCATTCCTTATATTTGCATGCGATATTTTTTTCCTTTGTAGAAATGTTAGTGTAAAATTTACACATCCCCCCCTTGTTCTTTGCTGGAAGTGAAGGTGCAGATAAAAGGAACACTGTAGTATGTAGTTACTCATGTAAATTAATATGTTACAAATGGATGCAGAAATTGTAATAATTCTACTATGATAGAAAAATATAAGGAATGATTCCAAAAACAGAAGATTTCAAATGTTTTAGTCAATATTTATTACAAGAAATCCTTTCTAAATGCAGTTCTTATGGCAATGTTTTTTCCTCCAGGTTTTGAAACATAAACCCACACAGCAGATCATGGTTTATCAAGTCATTTTTGCCAAATCCCTTCAGATTTGCATAGAATTTTCTTTTATTGCATCAACAGATTCAAAACAGTGACCTTGAAGCACAATTTTAACTGTTCAAATAAAAGTCACTTCATACCATATCAGATGAATAAAAAGATTCTTAGTCACATCTGTTGTTTTGTTGTAGACATTCTTAGCCATATTTGTTGTTTGTGAACAGCTGTACTTGCTGAATTTGGCCAAAAATTTTCATATCAAAAGCATAGATTCGTGTTTCATCACGGGTGCATTTTAGGAAGAACTCATATGAAGAAAGCATCTAGGGGGCTACTTTAAATGTGTCATTTTTAGGAGGGGATTCAACATTTTTGTAACAACTAAACCACATGAAAATTGAGAAATTTTGAAAAGGATCTTAATGACAGAGGAATTTGTCCAGCAAGATCACTCACTAACTGTGAAATGATGATAACCAACAAACCTTTGACCTTCTTTGAGGTATTTCTCATAAAAGCTCTTGTTTTGAATGAAGTGTTGTCATCAAAACCTTTTTGCAATATTTTGTTTTTAAAGCAGAAATTTCATTATAAAAAATGAAACTTATACATCTTCTTTGCTCAGATATATTTATCATTTTCAAAAGTTTCATTAGAAACAAATAATATATATTTATATGCAAGTAATAAAAGGAAATGAAACATGGATTGTTGTCACATGTCAATGAAAATCATTACATGTATAAAAATGTTTGCAATGGATTTCTAGCATGTATCTATTTCAAATGAATTATTTCTGATATCTTTTGATCACAGTAATACGCTGGTTAAATAGTATTTCTTTTATGATTAAATAATAAAGAATACATCAGCACTTCTAATTAAAAAATAACATTTCTGTTTCATGTATAGTATATTTAAAGAATAGTATAATTTAAAGTAATGTTTAAAATATATACTTTTAATTTTTCTTATTTTCTCATGTGCCTAGGTTTGCCTAGCGATAAAGTCACCCTGTACATAAAAAGCATTCTATCATATAACACTTCAAATTAATTAAGAACATGCTGCAGAATAACTTTCAGTTGTATGCCATTTTGTAATTATATTTTCAGGCATCTGCTGTATGAAACAAATGCTTTACTGTTATATTTGGTTTTGTTTACCTTTATTCAAAGTAAAATCATTTTCAGGTTTCCTTCAGTTAGCAAAAGTGGATGCATAAAGTAAGCATTAACAAAGCAAAGTCTATAGGAATGCCTTTGAAACATTTTTATGAGTTTCTTTTAACCTATCTTAAATTCATTTTTTCATTAAAATAATGTGAGGCACAATTAAATGGAATGTGAATTATTTATGCTAATTCATTAATAAATCATTTTTTTATTATGTAGGTAGATTAAAATTGTATGGATTAAAATTGCTATGGATGTTGAAAGATTAATCGTGCAAAAAGTGAGATGTGATTATCTAAAAATGCAGAAATAAGTCCTCTGAGCAGCAAAGTATTAAATAAATAATAGTAATTTGGATGAATTCTTGAAACCCAAAGTTAGTCAGCTCTATCAAATACTACATTTTGATGAATTTCTCCGAGATAAAGAGTGTAGAAGCTTGAAAAAAGCCATCAAATATTTGGAAAGTAAATACAGTAGAAGTGCAGAAATCTGCAAAGCTTGGGGTCAGATTAAATTCTAGCATAATTGCAAATATTCAAATACTGTTTAATTTTCCAAATCTAGTACAATTGCAGTAGATTAATCTGTATTATTCCAAAAAATGGATTTACATTATGTATAAAAATCAATTATAATATCAAAATAATGTTTGCTGCATGTGAAGTACAGATAAAGTAAAATGTAAATCATTAATAAAATTTTAATTTGTTATGGTTATATTGTAGTTTACAAATTTAAAAGTGATGATTAGATATTATCCTGCAGCAGGTTTAACATTTGTGTTTTTGCATTTAGTACTATAATTGTAAAATGCATTTTCAATTACTGTATAAAAACTTATATCTAAAGTAATATTAGTGTAGTGAAACTTTTTAAATTATATTTATGCAAAAGACTTGTTTTTGATTATAATTTGAATCAATAATGCAACTTTCATATGAAAATAATTATATTATTACTAACTTTTTCATTCAAATAGAAACAATACTCCTGAAAATGCAATTGAAAACAAAATAAAAATGTAATATACTGTTTGAAATATGAAGTTTTTGGTTTAAAAAATTTTTAAATATTCACAAGGTAAGAATCAGACAGAGTGAGAGTTGCTAATATGAAACCTAGAATAGTTTTTTCCACATTATCTAATTATTGGTGATTAGATGTCTAAATTCTAAGATAGCAGTGATAAATTGTATATAAAAATAAAATAATGATGATAGCAATAATAACTTTTTACATGTACAATTATTAAGTTATAAATAAAAGTGTATCATTTATAAATTTTACAAATGAGTGTTATTTACAGTATTAGTACTTTCTAATATTAATTTAATCACTGATAAAATTAAGGCTAGTAATAACTTGATATTTTGATAAACATTTTGTATTGAACCATTAAATAATTTATAAAATTAAATTCATATATTTTCTGACTATTTAGTTATGTCTGTAAGGTAACACATTCATCTTCTTAATTTGGTAATTTTATGAACATTTTATCAGGCTATTGTTCATTCCTTTTAAATATTTAGTTTTCTTTTAAAATTTTAATTAAAAAAATATTTTGCTGTTTTAGTGTAAAAAATAAAATGCATTTTTTATGTCCAAAATAAATATTTCCAAATGCTTACATTAAAAATATTGCTTCCTAAACTATTCATATTTTATTATAACACAGACTTTCTTTCATTTGGTATTCCCATTAACCTAATTTTCACATTACTTCTTTGTATTTTATATTAGTATCATTTATGTTGACATCAAGTTTCATGAAAAGAATTAAAATTCATAAGATTGCGAGTATTTCAATTGTACCAAAGAACCAGTATATCAATGTCTTTAATCGATTTCACAAGAAAAATACTGGGGGGGGGGAATCCAAAAATTAACCTATTTTTATGATTTTTATAAATAGTTTGAACAATTGTTAAACTGAAAATATTAAAATGATAATTGGTTATCTAATTTTTTGTCATTTACAGACATTTGTTTTAAATGCAGATTCTCTCCAAGTATGTTTATTAAACTTGTCTCGATTTAGTTGAATTTTATGTGCTTGCAAACATTCATTCTAACCAAGACAATTTCTTTCAGCGGCAGAATACCAAGAAATTACAGAAAATGGAGCTTTATCCCCTGTCAAGTCTCCTGCTCCACAGACTCTATCTAGATCAGTGTTTTTCACTTTCATGGACAAAGATGATATCTCATCTTATTCTCCAAGATCCCAGTACAAAAAAATAACTTCAAATTTTTCTGCCAATTATAAAACTTCACCAGGTAGAACACCAAAATCACCAAACACAAGTCCTAGGAGACCAAAAAGTCACTCAGAGCCACCACAACCACAGTTATCTTCCAGCACACCACGAAAAATTGCCAAACAGCCATCAGTAAAACATAAAACCTCACAAAAGCGCCAGAGAGCTGGAGGTGATGGTGGTAGCACAAACAACGAACAGAATGAAGTCAATCTCTCGTCCATGGCAGAAAGCATGGCATCGTCTGTGAGTAGTGAAAGTTCTGTGTTTGAGCACAAAGAAAGGCTCTTGGAAGAGCACAAGGATCACATCATGGCATCTCTGGAAATTCTTCGTGAACAGCGAAGTGCTGAAATGGCCATGAGTGAACCAGTGACACCAACTTCTACAGAATGCATGGAAGTTAAAGGCTCTCCGGGATTCGAAACTCAGGACATGTCTCGATCTGCAGAATTTGCCGATCCTAAAACTTATTATCACATGACCTTTCCTGTACTTAAAGAAGGTGGAATTGCTGATTGTGATACTGAGGACAGTGGTAAGGTGTCAAATAATAGTAGTTCCCCTTCAAGAGATGCAACCGATATGCATTCCATGTCAGTTGGTAATAGCCCAAGCAAAGCAGGTAAGACAACTTTGAAAATGAATTTAAAAGTTATGAGTACTTCATCCCCAGAATTTGGTGCTACAGATAATAGCACAGAAATACAGGAATGTATATCTGGTGCTATTTCAGCAGATGATGTACAAATGACGGAATCAGACAAACTAAGTAAGGCACAAGGAGGATGGAGGACTCTCTAAAGAGTAACCTTTGTGATAAAACTAAAGTTACTGAGAATTACTATGAGCTTTCACTATATGATTATGAGATCTAAACTGAGTGATTAAGCCATTGCCAAATGAGTTTTTCTTTGTAAAATTATTTTAATGTATAAAAGAATATTTATTCTAGTTGGGGAGATATCTTTCAGTATTTTATAGGTAATCAAATATGTTTTAATATAGTAGCAGCTAAACGAGTTTTGTGTAAAACATGTTCCCCCCTTTTCTTATATACTTACTGTTTTATTTTTTCAATCAATTATTTTTTAAATGAAATTTGTAAAAATTTCATTTTATTTTGTTTAAAATTATGTAATAAATGATAACATTTATATTCTATTACATAAAAATAAATAACTTTAAAAAGTAAAATGAAAATTCTGAAGTTATAAATTTTGAATTTGTTAATTTTAACAGTGATCGATAATTGTTTATTTCAGAATGAATTTCTAAAGGAATTTTACTACTAATGATAAAAAAAGTTTGTCTTTTTTAGCTTTTTTCCTGTTATAAAAATAAGGTTTATCAATGTCATTAAGTCTACAATATTTTAGAAAGAAAATTTTTGAATTTGATAAGGCAATTTTTTTAAGACTGAAAAGAAGTTGAAAAAATATTAAATACAAAACCATTTGAGCATTTTATTACTTAAATTAGATCTTTATAAGAAATATACAAAGAGAAACCAGAAAGAATTATGAACAAAAATTCTCACTTTGCTTAAAAATCCTTCTGTCATTTTTTGTGGACATTTTTATTCTCTGCTCTTGTAACTGCCGGTGAAAAGAATGGAAAACTCAAATTCCATATTTGCTGTTAGATAAGTAGATTAAAAACTTATTACTGGATGTTTTATATTTCTATAAATATATGATACAGAGTTAATGGTGCAAAATTTGGCTTGCCAATAAACAGTTGTTGTACCTGCAGATGATTCTACCGAAGTTATCTACTAAACATTAACCTCTTTGTACAGATATGTTTGAATTTATACAATTCTAGTCAAATGAATGGTGGTAGTGTGATACATTTTAATAGCAATATAAAATATTTGTAAAGCTAAGTTAGTTCGAATTAAATTTTGCCAGAGGTAGTTATACACTATGCTTGAATTCATAAAATATATATTCAATAGTAATATATATATAAACATATATATAAAATGTGCCACAGAAGACAATTTATAATATAGAACCATAAAGTGTGATAAACAATTATTTATGTACCAAACATTCCAGTTAAATTTTTCAAATGCAAAATCTTTGTTCTTTGAAGAAATTTTTCAAAATATTGTTATCACTAACCTCTGAATTTAAAATTTCAAAATTACTTACTTTTTATAATACCAACTCGTAATTAATAATTGAAATCTCCATCCATATTATAATTGATTATGGAAGTTTTGCTGAAACAGTTCATAGGATATCAATGTCATGCTATATGTGGTGATTTAAAACTATATTTCATCGTGAATTTTATTGTTGTTCAATAATTTAGTTTGCTGCTCCCACCTTTAAAATCTTAAATGTTCAATGGATTAAAGTATTTTCAATTTGTCCTGCTTAAAATGGCCTATTTCAAAAGAACAAAGGTATAAGTGTTTAATTTAAGCATGATTGCATTTGTTGAGTGAATATGTAAATATAAACAGTATTGTAATGTGCCGCAAGTTTGTTGTGAAATTAATTGTAATAATGATGAAAATGCTTGTGAATAAAGAGATTATATAAACAGAATCATTACTTTTTTAACCGTCTTTAAAAACGTCTTAACACAGTGAGATTACAATTAATCATCTAGGTTATTTTTCACATACTGCCTTTTTTACTGTAAAATGTGTGTAGCCAGCCAAGGCTGAGTGGTGCTGGTTTGGTTTATGTGATTATGGCAAAGCATCGAGGGCTATCTGCCTAAGGGGAGGATTGCTTTCATGGAGGACTTTTTAAGAGAACTGGATCGTGTACACATGGGGGAAAACTACAAAAATGGCCGTGCAGCCAGAGCTGAGTAGGAGATGATGTGATGTAAATGTGAAGTTTTCAATAATAAATAATTATTTTGATTTTGCAGTAAAGAAAATCACTGTGTCCAATTAATTATGGGAAGCTTATTGCTAATTATTAGTCCCCTTGTAAGAAATTTATTTTATACTTACTGTCAAGTGTTACATTCTAGTTTGCTATTTCATATCATTTATAATAATGTTACCGGTTAAAATTAATTTTTCTTCTTAGCTAAAAATCTAGTTCAGCAATATTTTGGTTTACTTAGCTGTGTTTCTATTTACCATGGAGTAAATGACAAATTTAAAAGCTAATGCAATACAGAAGCATTAATTAAAAAAAATGAAAATTTTAAATATTTCAAGAAAATATTTGTGAATGGCATAAGATACACTAAACTGTTTTTGAAAGTATCTTAAATATTTCAATTAATATTATCTAGCTTACAGAATATATAACTGTACAATTCTACACATAAAATCTTAAAAATAATTTTTCAATACAGTATGAAATTCATTTATTCAAAAAGAAATATTTTTTACATAGCAAAATTTCATCCAGAAAATTAATGTATGAATATCAGTATTCAAAAGTAAAATGAACTCTATCAAAAACACATTGTATTTAAAATGACTAGTGCCTAAAAGTTATTATAAGAGCGTTGGTACATACAAAGCAAAATACCTACAAATCGCATCAAAATATTTTAGTTTGCAAGATAATATGTACTATTTTTTAATTTGCTTGTTTCAGTTTATATTTCTGATTTGAATTAAATCTGATTCTGAAAAGACAGTTTCAACATAAGCATAAAAGTAAGTTTAAAATGTGAAAAATTGCATATACTTTGATATATAACAAGATATAAATGTATATTTTATTTCAATTGCAAAATTAAGTTATGTGAACATGCAGTAGAACTTCAGTTACTTCAGCCTGATGTCAATATGCAGAATTCAAAATCAGAGTTAACTTTCCTTGATAAGCATAATTAATTACTCAAAATTTTCTTCGGCTTCTTTAAAATTAAGCTTTTCAAAATTCATCTTGTATCACAACTTGTAAAGGCACATTTTAAAGCATTTCTACACTAAAGCAATTTCCAGCTTTTCTATATTTTTAATAGTTTAAATTAAAATCGCATTGAAATTATTTCAGGAGAAAAGATTAAACATCTTGGAGAAAAAACAAGACAATGTTTGTTGACCATCTAACACATGCAAATCTGGCAGGCTGCCTAAGGCATGGAAATTTTCTATCATTGTACCTAAACCAAATAAATCAACTATAGAATGCACGAACTGTAGGCCTATAGCTCTCTTACAAGGTAATTACTCACTCCATAATCATAAAGGTCCTCATAAAAAAAGAGGAGATAAATTTTTATCAGACAGCCTACAGAAAATAACATTCTACTGAAGACCAAATATTCTATCTCAGTCAGTCTATCATTGATGGTTTCCAAGAATGACTACCACAAAAGACCACTGTTATTTTTCTTGATGTCTTCTGCTTTTGACACATGTGGAGAAAGAAACTTATACATCATTATGGTATTGGAAGAAATGCCTTTATTGATTTCTTGCCTAGCTTTATTGATTCCTAGCCTTGACAAAGATATCAAAGTGGCCTGCACACAGATGATATCACAATCTGGCACTCCAGTATGGATATTCATGAATCTGAAACAGTGCTTCAGAAATCCTTAAATGGGATCACAAGATGGATGCAGAACTTGAAATGACTACTGTCTGTGTCTTTTCAACAGAAAGGAAGCATAGAAATTTGATGAATCCAAAATATACATCGAAGGCAAAATCAATATGAAGACATCATGCTAAAAATACTTGGGAACCACCTTAGATGTGGAGTTAAGATTCACTGAGAATGTCCGAAGCTGTGCTGACAAAGCTTTGAAAAGATTTAGAATTGTTAAAAGTCTTTGTGGGACAAATTGGAAAGTTTTTCCCGGAACACTTAGAATAACATACACCTCACTAATTAGAACGATCATGGAGTATGTTTCTCCCACTTGCGCTCATGCTTCCAGCACTGTCTTGGAGAAATTAGAAAGTATTCAGGCAAAGGCCGCAAAGATTATTACCAGTGCAGTGTCTTCCACCAATAATTTAAAAGTAACTCAGGGCTGCGGCCTCAAAAGCCTTGAAAAAAGACAGTAAAGTATAATAAAATTTACAAACAAGGCAAGAAGCTGTCTACCAGAACACATATTTGAAAAAACCTTTGAAACTATAACAGCAGCACAAGTCTGAAAAGGTCATGTCCTATACAATTTGACAAAGACATTAGAACAGTTCTAGACCTTGATCACAATAATTTTTCTGTCTTCCATGAGCCAACATTTTCTTCCTGGCTTCCTACAAACCTTAAAACAGTACTCAATCTACAATGCAATAAAAATAAATAAAGAATTGATTGACATCTTTAGAGCAAAAGCAATCAGAACCATTCAAATGCTTATACAAATGACTTATCTGATAAGACAATTACTAATGGAGGTTCAGAAGTATTTCTGACTATCCCAGGCAGTACTAATTAACAAACACAAAATTGGCACTGGAGCCACAGTCACTAATTTTACTTTTGAGCTTCTGGCAACAGTGGAGAACTTGGCATGCATAGATCCCTTCCCATTTCTGAGCAAGTAAAATGAATTGTCGTCTGTGATTCAACAACAGCTCTACAGGCAATCCTGGATGGAAGCTTCCTGACCACCAATGGAATCTACTTTGGCCTACACGAAATTCAAAAGCTAGGTAAGATCTACATTCTTCAGTGGTTGCCAGCTCATGTCAACATCACAGTTAACGAGAATGCAGATAACCTGGCAAAAGAGGCTCGAAATCTCAACAATAATAACTTAAATTTCACCCTCTCGGAACTCAAACACCATGGTCAAAATACAGATTGAAGGAACATTCAATTCGAATAAAGCACCAGCTCCATAACATCAATGGAGATCGACTCCTAACTAAAATCATAGTCAGGCTTAGAAATGGATGTCACAGAGGACTGAAAATTGACAGAGAGGGTAAGAAAACCTATAGAAACTGCCATAATTTCCCAGACACAGAATTGACAACCACATACATTTTTGATACTCTGACAATCCTTGCTGAACTGTTAAAAATTAGGGGTCTTGTTTATAAGACAGAACCCCTGTGATGATAACATTTTGCAGATTGCCAGGTCTTCACATTCGCCCATAACAATACTTGAATAGGCTTCATCATAGACATAACAACAACAGAATTGCATTTAAAAATTATTTATCTTTCATAGTGATTAATATTATAAATTCTCATAAGCTAATATAATGTGGGTTATTTGCCATGTATTACACCATATTACTTTTATTTTTATTAAGTGGCACCTTGGATCAGGGATGGAAAATCTGTTATTAATTCCACGGTAGCAATTTTTGGTTTGATTTATCATGATTAAAAAAAATATTTTGAATTGGCACAGTTATATTACTAATGCGAATATCATATCCTAAAATTTAATGGTACTTTTTGGTTCAGTTTAATAACAAATTTCCCAAATCTGGAAAATGAACATCACACAAATTAGTACATTAAGTATTTTATCTATGTATGTAAAACTTCATAAAATATTCATCTTTCTATATGGAATTATACATTTTGAAGCTTCAAAATAAACAAAAGGCTGCAATTTATTACAAACGTGTACAAATACTCTGCTACAAATTTATTTAAATATCCAGTTCTGAACTTTATGAGGAAACTAAAATTAGCTAAATATTTTAAAACAGAATAACTTATCCTATCTTCAAAATTTTACAAATCTGGCCAATTTTATAAACAATTTAACAAATTTTAAAACTTTTCATGAGGTGAAGAGATCAGTAATTAGTTTAAAACTCAGGTAAATTTTCGAATGACTGATTCTAAAATGATTTTATTACAGTTATGAATTGATGTCACCAACCATTAGATAATGCTTCTGACATCCTAACTCTCGAAATACCTTTTTTTTTCCTTCTGTGCATAAAGAATTCAGTAACAATGTTAAGCCTAATAATTTGAAAGCATATGCATAACAATTTTTGTGTATTATTGTTATAAGTGTTGTGTTAATTACGTAAATAAAATGTACATACGTATTTGTGAACATCTCTTGCCTCTGCATTAAATGGATTATAAGAACTTTTATCCAAAAGAAACTTCAGAATCATCATCTCAAAAAGTATGGCTTTTAAATAAAGAAGAAAAATTACAAAATAGTTATATGCCCTTCTATACATTACATCCTTCAAGAAATATACAAATAAAAAATTTCACTATATTTTGAAAAAAATTGTTTAACACTCTTTACTGAGATTAAATTTAAACTAAGCAGTAAAATTATGTTTTCACCTTTATGATGTTAACCTATCATTCACATCCCAGGTAACAATATTAAATTATTATTTGAAAGAAAACCTAATAAAATAATTTAAAAATAACAAAATAGGTAACTTCTATGCAATACTTTGCACAATGTAATGCACTAAATTATGAGGCTCAGAATCTTGTTTCTTGTTAAAGTCTCTTTAAAAGTCAAGAAGAAACAAGTTTTAAACCTTAAATATTTGAGTATATACATGAAACAGGCATTAAAATATGCATGTCAATCTTGACTTTAAAATTTGGTAAATTCCAAATAGACTGAAGTTAATTTTAGAGCTGAATGTATTTTGAGAGTTGGAATCTCTAAAAACGCATATAATATTCCCCTTCCCTATTAACACTCATTTAAGAATGAAATCTACTCAATTTAAATTCTTATTCTAAAGCTTCATTATTATACTAAAATACTAACTTAATTTCTAAATGAGAACAAATAATCAAATTAAATTTCAGTTTGCTTAAACTGCATATCAAGTTAAAAAATATTTAAGTACAAACACAATATCTCAAGTATCAAAATTAAAAAAAAATATTTAAGTATCAAACATAATATGGATGAAAATATTTAAGTATACACTTGGTATAAATGCATGCATACTCAGCATTAATGCACTCATACTAGATTAACATTTTAAAAGAGGCTAATACATGAAAATTATTGTAACATAATGCTTTTCAGATTTTCACACATAAAATATTTGAATTTTTAGAGATGAAATTTATTTTATTTAATAATCAATATCTCCATAAAGTGGTATGTTTACAAAACAAAGTTTACAAACCAAAGTTAAAATGTATTTCAATAAAATGACATAAAAATAATTTTGAAATACTTGCTTATAAATTTCAGTGTTCAGTTTGGGATATTGAAACAGCCCAATTCAGTTTTGCTTCACACTGGAAGTTTTGACTTTAGTTGCAATAGAGAGTTAGGTGTATGTAAATATTCAAAATTTATTTAGGCCTCTGATGCTGACATAATTAAGTCATTTGCCAACCCAAACAAATTTAAATGCAAGCAAGAATTATAATACATTATAATGATCAGGTAGTCTTACATTATATTTTAACTTTAAAGAAATTAAAAATAATTTTTCTAAACAAAGGACTGACAGTGAATTAATTATTTACTTCTCAAAAACTCACCAAAAGCAACATTTATCAGACTAGAATGAATAAGCACAGTTATTAAACCAATGGTGATGACAATTTGCCAGAGGCATTTAAGGCATTTATATTATTTTTTGTCACTATGACAGAGAACTAGAATGCATAAACAGAAGTGTAAACGTATCCATTATATACAGCTAAATAAAGCCATTATGTACAGCTAAATAAATAAATAAGAAATGGAATTTTTAGGTATCTAGAATAGACATAATTTTTTAAGGTGACAAATATTAAAATATATTTTGTTTTAATATTTGTCACCTTAAAAAATTAATTTTTGGTCAAAAAAAATTCTAACTAAAGTATATAAAAGCACTGCACACTCAAATATCATTTATTACTTTTTTATAACTAATGTTCAAATAAGTAAAAAAAATTGATATAAATATCATTGGTAGATTTAAAAAACAATATCACAAATTTTCTAATACTGTACAAAAGCACAAACACTATATATATATAAAAAAAAAGACTTTCTACATCTGATTAAAAACGAATATACATTCTTTTTACATTTAAAAAAAAAGTAACTCAAATATGCC
>KK122531.1:118740-133007 GCA_000611955.2 Stegodyphus mimosarum
CTTTTCATTTCACCTCCCCCCTCAATTACAGAATAAATTCAGTTATATAAATAATATGTCACCGAGATCATATTTTTCTCCTTTAACATAAAAAAAGCATACCAAAAACATTATGCAAATGTCTAAGCAAAACACAATAATAAAACATTTATACTCACAGTAAAATGTTACATGACGAAGAACACTAATGAGAGACAATTAAATTAGTTTTTGAAAGAACAATACACTTTAAAACAGATAACACAGGAGTACGAATGCAATACATTCGAAAAATGAAAGAAATCTTGAAATTTACAAAACCTATCATATTAATGCTGTCTGTTTTTAAAAGTGAAATTATTATTTTAATTTAATTACTATTGCTACTCCTTTTTATGCAAAAGGTATAACTTCTGGTCATTTAACATTGTAGGATCTAAAATACTCATTATCAAAGTAAATCATAATAGCTGTGGAAAACTGTCCACTTACTAAAGGGATCAATTCTGCTGCGTGAATTTTCATTCACATATATATCTGTAGTTACTCTTGGAACAGCACTTCATTTAATGCACAAAACATGGAAAATGTTTTATAGCTTAGTTTTTCTTTAGCTTGAAAGCAGCTATTAAAAAAAAAAGGAATAATACACTTGAATCACTTTATGAGATACCTATATATCATGAAGTGATTCAAGTGTATTTAATTAAAAATAAGATTAATTTCAAAAAGTTCTCAATCTCTTTGCTCCAAGCATATTATATATGATAAGCTTCAGTTTTTCCACTACAGGCTCTCCAAATCAGATGTGATATGGAATTGAAGAGTTCCATTCCAGCATGTCAAATAGGCTCGTTGTAGCCTACAAGACATGCTGGAACATTTTATTATAATATTTAAAAGCAAATGGTTAAAATGTCGCAAAACTTAATTGAATGAAATATTTTTGTGAGTGTTAACCTATCTGTTAGGAATATAATTTACTGTTATTATTCTACAGATGTAAAATATCCAATGCTGGCCAATATATTGTTAAGAATTTACAAATGTGTGAAAGGGTTTTTAATTTTTTTACACTTGTGACAACAGTAAATATGCAATGACTTTTTGAATTAAGCTTTCTGCTTCATCAATTAATAAAAAAATTTTTAATTTATAAATATAATTTTGCATTTTATCTTATTTCTAATTTTTATGTTAATTGTATAGATGATTTCTATTTATAGATTAAAAAAAATTAAGTAATATGCAAGAATACAAATATTTCGATTTATCATAAAAAATTTCATACAAATTTTGGATGCATGCTAGGCTTAACAGCAAAAAAGCACTGGGGCATACCAGACATTCAGCACTTAAAAGTAATGGAACCAGGGAGGAAAGAGAGTGAAAAGGTTAAACAATACTAATAAAAATGTTCTGTTGTACTACATTTACATCAACAGAATGGGAACAAAAGAAAGTTGTGCAGTTAATAACACAAAACATTATTTTTTAGGGGGGTTATATTATAAATAATTAATTTCTACATTTTTAGAAGGAAAATTTACTGAAGAAATATTAAGTGTTTTCAGAGGTAACTGTGATTACCATAACTATCACATGTGCCTTTTTTAAATGACTTTATTGGTAACAGTTTGTGAAAGTCATATTAAATGAAGAAATGTATAATTGCAAATTAAGAGCGAAAAAATAGATAAAACAAAATGTGAAATGGCTGAGGTTTTGCATAATCAAGATGAATCTATAAATCTAATATGCTACTCTACCCTACCTAAGGATATCATAAAAGCTTTACTGTGAATGCTCTACCATGCAGAGCTTTAACTCAGCCAAAGCCTACCAGAAACCAATTCTGATATATGCCAATTTTCGAGTGAAATTGTATTTGCATCTAAAATCCAATATAATATTAAGCTCTGGTATTTTATATTTGTATTTGCCTTTTAGTGTTTCATTTACTGAAAATTAGCATGGAATAAAAATCGAAAATAATTTCAAATAATGCAGAATATTAATGTGATACACATACATAAAATTATGCATACATTCTCAAATAATTTCATTAGTGAAGCAAAAACTCATTTTAAATTTATTAGAAATTAATTTAAGTTTCACCACATCATTTCCCACAGTTATCTACTTTTCAGTTTCTCAACATTTTTGCAAGTTTGCAAAGTTTAGCTTCCCTTTGGGGGGGGGCAGAACTGCTACATTTATATTTTTCTTTGGTAACAATTTAAAGTTCAGTATGATCAACAATACATTTTGACACAGACAGCAGCTTAAAATTTTAGGTGTTAGAATAGAAATTGAAGTATGCATATCAGCAGGTATTGCAGATGAGAAACTGCTAGAAAGAAACAATGATTCACGAAATATACAGAATTTTAGTCTAAAGAATGTCTAATTATTCAATAAGTTATCCTCAGAATCTTTATCAGTAAGATCTTCAGAGGAATTTTCTGTAATTAAAGTTTCACAAGTATTTTTGTGTATGAGAATAAATAATATTTTAGAGTCTCCGCAGCCAGCTTAGCAGGATTGATGAATGTTTTACATTCTAACACAATATCAGATATATAATTAAATGAACTGTCAACAATGGGTTCACAGAAGGAAGTTAAAAACAGATATAACTAGTTTAGTAAATACTAGTTATACCTGTTTTTAACTTGTTTTATAAATACTAGGTGTTTCTGTTTGCCATCTTCTCTCAACCCAAAACTTTACAATATCGTTTTTTTCTGTTTTGGAACTCAGAATCAACAGAATGGGTACAATCAGTACAACTACCTACACATATCTGATGTTGAATGTTTTCATAATCTAAGTTTTCAATTTATGTAATCTCTGAATGATATATTTTATCTAAAACAAAATTCGAAAGAAAAATGAGTGAACATTCTACAAATCCAGAAATTCTGGATTTAACAAAGTTAAAAATCCTGAATTCCAGCTAAATCCAAACCACAATCACTCCTAATTTAATCTTATTTATATAGTAATTTTTTGTTCCTCCTTTCCTAGCAACTTTCCACAGAACGTAGAAGTTTAACCTTAGTTCATACTTCTTATACAGCAGTCCCAAATGGCATGAAAAACTTTCCTTCTATATTAGGTCATCCCATAAGTAATGTGCTTTTATTTATATGTGCACTGACAAAATAAATTTCTAGTTCAAAACAGATCCACCTGAGCAGCTTCAATCATCCAATGACTTCTTTTGTATTTAAAAACCAACGAAAAGTTTCTAATTCGAGTAAATGAGGTATTGCACAAATTATTGAATAAGAATTTAAAAACAATAATCAAAATACACATTTTCAAACCTTCGGGTTAAAAAAAAGAACCATTTTTTAGTCTAACGATCATAAGTGATTAAAAAAAGGATCCTTTACAAAAATACAAAAGACAGCACTCAGTTAAACACAAGATACCATCAAATAGGAATTTTCATCCAAACAATGCCTATATTTGAAGGATACAGAAGAAATAATCTATCTCAGCTACTTTTTAAAAATCAAGTAATCTCAAAAAAGTGTACTATGAACAACCAACATGTTAAAGAAAACTTTTGAGGAAAAAACAATCTGTTCTTAATAGCAGAAAAGTCATATTCTCTAATTATAACATTGAACAATCTCATATGGCATGAGAAACACTGCAAAAATCCAGACAATCTGAATGATTTATCCACAACATTCTTTACTGCTAGATTGGTTTTCTTCATGTTTAATAAATCTTTTTTGAAATATTACACTGTAATCTGAAGTTTTTAATTACAAGTTAATTCTCAAAACTTCTCTTTCATTACTTTAAAATTTATTGTAAAAGCCAAATTGCTTATGAAATGTTCCAAAACCATGTTCTGGCACCGTAATATTGAGACAAATATCCAAGCAAAAACAGTAGAGAATCACAACAAGTAAACATTAAAGGACATTTTAAAGAAAATTTAAAAGAAAATTTAAAAGAATCACATACATTCCAAAGTCTTTTTGTCATTTAAAATTTCAGTATGAAACAAGTAACTTAAAAGTAATTAAAATTTAACTACATGATTATTTAATCAATATGCATTTTGATTTATAAAATCATCATAAATATGCGTGTGTGTAATTATGAGTAATTTAAAAAGCCGAATACTTGCGCTAAAGCTGCTAATAAATCAATAATTTATTATTAGAAAAGTTTTTTTTTATATATCATCTCCAAGGAACATAAATTTCAGTTTGTTCCCCTTGACAAGTCAATTAATCTACGATCAATAACAATGGCTCCCTTTTTAGCACTATAAATTTTACTTTTTAGAATTTTCCGGTGTTTAAAATAAGATTTCTATACAGCTTTTTAAAATATTTTTATTATAATAAAAATCTAAATTACTTATACTTAAAACACTGAATAAAATTCATTCCAATAATTCAATGCATTAATTAAATTTATGTTCTTTGGAGATGATATATTAAAAACACTTTTCTGATAATAAATTTTATATATATATGTATATGTTAACGGCAAAATATGAAATCTGGCATTCTGTACCTAGGTATTTTACAGAATGCCAAAAACCGGCCAACAATGTATGAAATGATTAAACATTTTGAACATTGCTTTGACATGCTACAGAATGCCAAATGACAAACTGGCAAAGTTTGAAATACATCTATATATTAAATATAATGCCTAGGAAAAATATATAATAATTTGTGCAATATATTGGCAGTTATAACAAGTGTGACCGAGTATAATTTCTACTGATTTGGAACTTGGAACCTCTGAAAGAATTTAAAAACAACTCATATATGAAGTTACACTTCAATTTATGTTCTAAGAACTTGGTTAGAATTGAAGATATTCCTGACCATGAAATTCCTCTCTGGTCAATTGTAGTTGTTCAGTCTAATAAAAGTGGGTAAGGATTCATTGAATGTATGAGTAAAACGATTCATGTGTATGTGTAAGTGCCGAAATATGAAATTTCTTTGTGTGAAAAAACTATGAAGTGAATTTAAAGTATCATTCAAGCCTACCAAGCTGCAACAAATACTTAATTTCTTACTTTTTATATGAAAATTTCGTTTTCTTTAATAAGAAAGGCATATATTTTGTTTTGTACAACTTTCATTTTTATTTACGTATTTTGAATAAAACAATTTTCATGGCATCATTTCATTATTTTTTCAGATAACATCTGTATTTTTGAGGAATAAGCATCTTTTAAATAATAGCCTTATCAATGACCTTTTTTCAAACTTTCCTTAAAGAGCATTTGTCATTCTATAGAATGTGTAGGTAAAATATATAATAATTCTCATATTTCATACTTCCCCTAAAAATGCATAAGTATTCTGTAGCAGCTTTGGTTCACTTCATATTATACTCCGTTAAAGGAAATGACTGCATAAAAGCTTGTTTTCATATGAACTATGAATGAGAATCAGTTTTTAATTAAAGTATTTTTCTTCCATAAGCAGGTCTATTATAGTTCGACCGCCTCATTCGCAACCATGAGTGCAAATACGCATGCGCCATTCGGATCGAATTATTCTCAAAATAGGGTGGAAGGATAGAGACTTTTTCCGCCTCCAGCATATCTCTTTCCAGTGATGAGAAGACTCTCACGTTATCGTTCACATCGTTTCAAATAATAACGCCCCTTCTGGATGAGTCTATGTATTTTGGCAGAATGCCAGCCAGGGTTGCGTTTGAGATGGTCAAACTATACCTGTAAGCATGTCTATAGTTTATAGTCCTGTTGCTTTAAAATGCACTTTAAAGACTTTTTATTCACTCTTTTATTTACAATCATAACACATGTTATCATCACCATTCAGCACTCATTTTCTCCGCCTAATTCAAGTCAGCTTTCATTCATGCATGTTTCAAAGTGAAATACCTTAACCGAAACAATTGTGGAACTCACTCATTTACTGCAAATGCCATTACTATGGTATCAGAAAGCTGTGGGTGGGGGATTAATCCTGTGCTTATTATACAGTAACAAGCTATAGTATGCTTTATCAATAAATAAACCAATCTACTATGCTATATAAATTTGCAAAAACTTTTGAACTGATAAGCCACTTTAAAATGACTGTTATCTCAGATACATCAATTTATACTACTGCAAAAACTCTAAATTATATATATTTCAAATTCACATTACGCAAGTGAAAAATATGAACTGATGATCCAAAACAAGCTTTACACTTGCACTGTAAACGACGAAGCATAGAAATTTATGTGATGAATTGCAAAACTAATTAGCTATTTAATACAGAATTTAGTGACAAATTAATTTCAAATATAAACAGTGTAGCAGAGCAGTAATGCAAAAATACACTTAATGACATTTACCTCAAAACCACAGTCTAAAAACTTATATATCTTCCACAGCTCGAAAAGAAGCAGTTATAAAGTGCTTCAAATTAGCACAGCTGTGAATAAGAAAATAAATTTAAAAAATTTTCATTAAAAAAAATAAAATAAAAAAAAAATCACAATGTTAACATGAAGCGAAAGATCTTTCTTTCATTTTAGCACTTATAAAAATACTTTTATAAGCATTCTTTCTGCATTCATGTTCATAATTCAAATAATTAGTTTTAAAATGCTGATGCACATACATACATACATACACACACACCAAAGAAAGAAAAAGAAAATTGAAGCATCACAAATATAAATAAAATATGTCTACAGTTCATGAAAGTAGTTGCTTTTTTTCTCTTATATAATTTGCTAAAATATAAAAAAATTACAATTGCAATAATTTCTTAAAACTAAATAGTATCACAAGGTTTTAACAATGAAACTCAATTTTAACTTTGTTTTAGGATTTTCAAGTTTTTTTAACATTTCAGATTCAAACTTAGCTCTAATTCTGCTGAATTCCATTATATCTCTTGGTTTTTCAGAAAGCCAAAACTTGTCAAATTCATAAAAAAGGTAGCCTGGAAAATAAAAGACAAATTTAGCAAGATAAAAAGACTAGCACAAAAAAATTTAATAAACTATTTAAATCAAAATTATATCATTCAAGAGTTATAAATGTATACTCATTTGATTAAGTAAACACATGTGTGGAATTTCACACTATTTATTATAATTTGAAAAATTAAATCTGTGAATACAAAACATGATCACTTAAAGAATACTATCCTACCACCACCACAACAGCCCAACCAGTTCACAGAATAAAACTAGCAATAAGTATTATATATACAGAGATTATTACCACATGCATGCTTTTAAGTCATGAGCATGTCTAGCTAGCATTAAATTACATACAAGTATATTATATTCTTCACTAATCAAAAACACCAAAAATTTAATATTATGATCACTCCAGAGTTAAATTTAGTTTTAAGACAAGTTGATTCTGATTACAGAATGTAATTTGGATGTTCAAGAAAATATTTTAAGATGCAGCACTTTCACAGAGATAGTTTGAGATCTGTATGTCAGAGTATCAAAAAAGGCAAAATGCACTTTACTGCATATTTTTGAGGGAGTGCCATCTATTCCTCTTTCTTTGGTAGTCAGCGCCTTTTCCCTTTTCCTCTCATATGAATAATGTTATGGTTCCAATAGTTCAAGAGGTAATACAGAAAAAACTCATGAACAATAAACTACTTTATGCCTTCCTTTTGGGACTGAAAAACATAAAAACATCTAGTGAATTCAGTAAAAAATGGTCATTGCTCTAGGTCAGAATTCAAGGTTATGAAGTAAACACTCCTTCATTCAAATTGCTTCTACGAAGAAGCACATGGAAAAGTCAGTACTGGATGAGAGCACTCTCATAAAAAATTATATAAAAACATTCACAGATGTTTTTTAAGGAAATAAGAGATGATTCTTGCTTGAAGCCCTGGATGGAAGGCATGCTTGCAGTGAAAGGTGTTACATGATTTCTAACAGTTTAAGCTCATATATCACAAACTTAATCATGCTGCATACAATATACTATACATGGTTTATAGTGAATTTCTTAAGGACATCAGAAAGACATAGAGCAAGGCAAATAACTTCTATGTTATCATGAAGATTCTTTTAAAACTCATAACCATAATGTTTTTTTTAACCTAAAAGTCCCTTTGTTTTACCTAATAGCTAATACCTTTGTTTTACAAGCAAGTTAGGAACTTGGATCAAATATGCAGTTTTCTTTCATGAAAATTAAAAAAAAAATGCATTTATTATACTAGATTTAATGGAAATAGGATCCAACAATCAAACCCAGAAAATGCTCATTAATAAAGACCCAGAGCTGAAGCTTTTTGAATTAAATGGTTATATGTACTGGTCCGATGTGATTCAGAATTTGGAAGGAAGAAGTATGTGGACGATTACTGGAAGAACTTGACAGCTGTGAGGAAGAATTTTGATGGATCTGCCAAAACCAAACTTGAATTAAACTGATACACAATCTAAATAGGGAAGCCTTTTCAACTTTGATTACATTATCTTTTTTGTGTTAATTCCCTTGGCCGAGAAGCGTACCACTTAACAGGTCACTTGAGGGCGGGAGATACGATGCTAAAGAAGAGGGCTGTAAGGAGGGCACAAACTCAAAATAATAACAATAATGAGTTATGGTGGGTTGGTCTCTGTTGATGCTGAGCAAAGTCTCTTGAAAAGCAAGGAAATGAAATTTAGTGCATACTAAGTGAAGGACTCAGTGCAATACCAATTACAATTTCAAAACACAGAAGTATTAAGCATTATCAGCAGATGGGACACAAAACGATAAAAACAAGTGGAAAAAATTACATTGCATTTCTCATTTCCAGTACAGCCACGTCGCCTATTGCTTATGGAGGAAGAAAAACCTACCTCCTCTTCAATCACACTAAAATCAGTCATTTGAAAGTATATATATTTCTAACTTATTTTTATTTAAAAAACATAATCACCATTCTCAATAACATATCCAAATGTAAACATACAAATTCCAGTTCTTATTCTGTTACCAGATGCAAAATAACAATAATGACAAAACTATTAAATAAATTAACATGGACAATAAGGATATTAGTTTATAACATACTCCCACTTTTTGTCTCACCAATTTAATTAGAAAGACAAAAATACCAAAATCGAGTATAGTAACACACAAATAAACAATATTTATACAAATAAACTTACAGGAAAATAATTAAATATTAAGTTAATTACAAATCTAGTCTTTCAGTGTTTTTACTTGCCATCGAGCACTTTGTGTAAAAACTTGTTCCAGAAGTGGATGAATATCTTCTGCATTCAAATCTGAAGTTCAACATCAAACTGTTATATTACTGGATGCATCATCAGTCTCAATTTTATCTGGAAGACGGAGAGGTATACCATAAGAAGTTACCTTTAAAGGATATATACAGGTTGCAAGGGTCCACCAATCTCACTGTTTGCTAACTTGAGCCACTTGCATTATACTAGTGCTTCCTGTAAGTAATGACATTAAATGGCCAGTTAATCCTCTTAATATTATCAGATCCTAAAAAAGCAATGTCTCCCACTTAGTAGTGTGTCTTCATTTAATATTCAGACTCTTAACAAGCTGAGAAAGATATTCTTCTAGGAATCTCCTCCCAAAACTATATTTAACATTCTGCATGTGGTGTATTTGTTTTCTGAAATGGTTTCCACTATTCATACTAAAATCAATGGTACCATTATCATGAAAATGAGCTGGTGATGATGTAACAAGTTCATTCAGGTGCTCGGATAAATATGCTACAGATCTCTTAGTAATATTCCTACAGTCACACAAAACTATGCACATTTCTTCATAACCTAAACCAACTCTTCCGAAACTTCATTTTAAAACATCCTTAACAATATGTACCAAGCATTCTCACCATCAACCAGGCTGCATTTGGTTGGTTCAAATCCCACTTAATTTTCTTTACTCAGCTTTCCAATTGGATAGCATTCTAGTCCAAACTATGCTTCGTAGGTACCATTACCCCATTATGAAATTAGTCCCATTATCAGTACAGATGATTGAAATTCTGCCTCTTCTAGAAATAAATCTTCTCATAGCCAGAATAAATGTTTCTATTGACAAAGAAGTTATCAGTTCAAAATGTACTGTTCAACATTTCTTGCATATAAACAAGATAATACCCTTTGTAATGATATGCAAAAAAAGGGGGGTGTCAGACAAACCAATACCTGCAGTTTGAAACGGAGCCTTCTTCTCTGCCATCTTTCAGGAGAAAGTAGAGTGGTCTGCATATTTATGGACTTAAAATATCTTTTATGTAGAATGCATCTAGTTATAAATTTTTTAATAATCCTCCATCTATGAGGTGTGGGGGGAGGGCATAACCCAACCCTTCTGAGAGACTTTACATCATTGTATGGTCTTCCTATGGTCTGCGCCCCATCTACGAGGCATCCAAAATTTCTCTCTGGCAAATGCATTAAGACAGTTTTTACAACAACATAGTTTAAGGAATGGTGAATATACTCAACAAAGCATCATCCTATTAGGTGATCAGGAAGGATTGCGGAACAAATAAAATAATTAGTTTCACCTCCAAATATGAGTCGAATATGGAGTATTCCATTATCCTTCAATATTCAATTATCTTCATAAAATTTCATTGATCTCTCTTATTTCTGCCTGTTTTCCTCTGATCGTTCCTCTGAATAATCTTAATAAGATGATGGACTTCAGTCTTTTACAGATCTTTACTTGTGATATTGTGAGGAGGAAATTTCACTTCCTCTCTTAAAATATCACAAAATCTCATTATCAAAATGAATACCCATACTATTCAAGGATATTTAAAAAAATATAAGAATCACTGACTAAACGTTTCATCTTCTTGAACAATTGAGGCACTCGGTACAATTTTTCTTCATTCTTGCAAAGCTTCCTCTGATCTGAAACTATCTACATAGAAACCTTCTTTTAATATTTAGGCTGTTTTCTGTAACTCAGCATTTTTATATCTTTATATATTCTGGTGCTATCTAACAGTAACATTAAAAAAAAAAAGACAATGTTATGACCTTGAATACCACATGACAATGTTGGCAAATTTCAATTTTATCCTCCCACCATAAAAATATTAAGACATCTCATCTTTTGGATTTACAGTTCATTGCAGAAAGGCATGCTTGATATCTGCTGTTAACACCTATTACCTTAAGTCTAAATTTTAATAGAAGTGGGAATATTTGTTGAGATATGTATGCCCCCAACTCATTTAGGAATCTAGAACCTCGATGTTTAGCTGATGGTTTAAAGACTGGGCATATTTTCATACTACTGCTTGATAATTTTAAGACAGGTCAATGAAACAAATAATGACTAAAGCCATTAATGAACTTTCAATTATGCCATCATTTTTGTACTGACATTAAACATTAATGCAACCTCCAAACATCCCATCCTTAAATAGGTGCTTGGACATAGAGTTATAGCCTTGATTAAACTATGAAAATTAAGTAAAGGGATAGATAGTACATATTATATACTTACAATAGACATAATGGAAATGCTTGATATGTGGTCTTCCTCTTACGGCATTATACAAATGTACCTTAAGACTTAGATCTTTCAGCATATGATATGCCATGCTAGTCAAGTTTATACCTACAATGGCAAATGAGTACCTGAAAATGCAAGGAAAAAAATTAATTTTGTCATACACACATTTACTTTATTCTAAAAAATAATATAAATATAACAATCATATTCCAAGCAACAAAACAGGTACATGCATATAAAGACGCATTCACTGATCCCATGTTTAGAAATCTATTTTAAATTTAAGAATAAAATTTGAACATGACTAATATTATGAATATACCTCATATTCTGCATATCTATACAAATAATTTCCTATGCTATATATTCATAAAGCCCTCTCATCATATAAATTCTTACATATGATGAGTTTTAATAGTACTCTAAAATCTACAATATTTCATGACATATATGAATGTAAAAAATTTAAATTATCCTTAACTTACCCATAACTTGGATGACTTGAATGTAGTAAAACGTGTCTCGCAGCATCACCATATTCAGACGCAAAGAATCTAAACATATCATTTCATATATAAATACCACTTTAAAAAATAACATTAAAAATAGCTAATTTTATACAAAAATATATGGAAAATGTTTTAATTTACAATAAATTTTCCAATCCTAAAATTCCCATGCCTCGAAAATCAGTTTTGGGATCATCACCCTGGAAACCAATCTCTGTCCACTGCTTAGAAATTCGATTTTGTAGTTCTTTTTCTGGCTTTAAAAGTTTCCACAACTAGAATACAGAGAAAATTTTAATAGGAACATTGCACTGTTAATGTACCTGAAATCACTATGTTATTTTATTTCTATAATATGTTATAATTACAATAATAAGTGTAATGTAATTATTTAAATGCAAAAGAAATAAAATACTGGGCAGTCAGTATTACACTACACTAATTGCAAAAATTTCAAATATTTACAAAAATGGAAATAAATTTTCTGTTTCAAAACATTACAGAAAACAGCAAGAATATCCATTTATGGTAAATAAAATGATTACTGACAGAAGATAAATACTGACAATTCAAAATTTTATATTTTTTTAACTTTCTCCACTACCAAAAAACCCCTAAGACTTACAAGATTTTCTTCACCTTCATAAATATTGTATATTTAATAGCTTCATGAAAAAAAAAAAAAAAACATGCTAATGTATTACACAGTTCAGTCACATTAATGTGACCACCACGTACTTTCCATGTCAGAGTTAAATAACCAATCACAGAAGGCAGGTGGCAGCACAGTGCAGTTGAGCGTATATAAAGGGTGTGTGGGGCTTCGGAAAACATTTCAATCGTTGGCGTAATGCAGAAACGAAGCGATTTATCCGACTTCCAAAAGGGCATGATCATTGGCTTTCGGGCCAAGGGTGGAAGCATTTCCGAAACGGCTGAGTTTGTGAACTGTTCGCGTGCCGCCGTGGTAAAAGTGTACCGTGCATGGCAAAATGGGACTGTCCAAAATCAGCGACGTGGCAAATGTGGTGCACCACGGGCCATAGATGACAGAGGTGAACGACGGTTGCGGAGATGCGTTCGGGCAGATAGACGGGCTACCGTTGAGCAACTGACCACCAAAATGAACCAAGGGGCTACCAAAAGTGTCTCCCAAAGTACTATTCAGCGAACATTGCTGCGTCTGGGCCTCCGAAGCAGACGCCTGGTTCGTGCACCTATGCTGACTGCTGTTCATCGACGGCGAAGGCTAGAATTTGCACGCCAGTACAGCAGCTGGACGTCCACTGAGTGGCGACAGGTTGCGTTTTCGGATGAATCGCGTTTTATGCTCCATCGGACAGATGGACGTTGGCGTATAAGGCGTGAAACCTCTGAAAGGAACCACCCTGCAACCATTGCCGGAACGGTCCAAGCTGGAGGCGGGAGCATTATGGTCTGGGGAATGTTTTCCTGGCATTCTCTAGGTTCACTGATCATTGTGGAAGGCACAATGGATCAATACAAGTACGCATCTGTCCTTGCGGACCATGTTCACCCCTACATGCGCATTGTTTTTCCTCAGGATGATGGCATCTTCCAGCAGGACAATGCGAGGTGCCATACAGCTGCCAGTGTACGTGCGTGGTTCGAAGAGCACCAGGATGAGTTTACCGTCCTCCCCTGGCCAGCAAACTCACCTGACTTAAACCCAATCGAGCATCTGTGGGACCATCTCGATCGAGTTGTTCGCGCCATGGATCCTCAACCGCGTAATCTAGCGCAGCTGGCCACGGCATTAGAGTCGGCATGGCTCAACATCCCAGAGAACACCTTCAGGGACCTATGTGACTCTCTTCCTGCACGTCTCGCAGCAGTCCGCTCTGCGAAAGGTGGTTATTCTGGCTTTTGACAGATGGTCACATTAATGTGACTGGACTGTGTATACTAAGGTGTGCTTTTTATTATGCAATGTTTAAATTAAAATTCTAAAAATTTAATACTTAAAAAAATGCATTTTTTAGATACGTAAGAAATAACATGAAAATTTGAACTGGAACTCAGTTTGACACTCTTTTAATTTTGTTTATGTGTGAAGAAATTAACTTCAGTATTAAGATTCAAGGTTCGACTCTATAGAAATATTTTGCCCGTGCCATTTTTGGTGATTTATCTAAATTTTATCAAATACTTCAATTTAATTTCTGTGATTTTTAATGACCCACCTTTAATGAATCCTATGTTCAAATAAAAGTTTCTATTTAAATAGAGTAAAAAAAAAAAAAAAAAAA
>KK122531.1:139886-166303 GCA_000611955.2 Stegodyphus mimosarum
CGCATATGAAAAAAAGGTATGTTAAAAAACTGATGTTCCATTTATTTATTCGTCTCTGTATGTTAATTTTTGTTAAAAGATTTGTTGTTTAATGTTTTTATGTTAGGAAATATGCATTTTTGGTTATTTGTTTAGCTCTGTAAGTTGAGACAGTGGTAAAATTTTTCTGCTTAACATGATAGTTTTAACTTTATTTTAGCTTCCTGATTTTGTTTAACTCTCTCAGCGTTATGGCTGGAAAATTCCATCTAGAAGGCTGTGTTCTGTATTCATTACACATGAAAATTTCTGCTAGCTTTTAATGTATCTGATTTCAGTTTGGATGTATATTGGAAGAAAAGGAATACAGGTACAAAATGAGAGAGTCATTTTTTAATTAAAATCAAGAAAATACCACTTATTCATGACAATCTGGCGAACCTTGAAATTTCAGGGTTAAACCGTAACACTTGGAGGGTTAAGTGAAAATAGATTGATTTGTACATGGACAAAGTTAATGTAGCATGCAATGCCTAGTTCGTGCAATTCTGTGATTTTTTTTTTAATTAAAATAGATAGATGTGTACATGGATAAAGTTAAGGTAGTGTGCAATGCCTAGTTTCTGCAATTGTGTAATTTTCTTTAAGTTAAAATAGGTTACATGGACACCGAGTTTGTATAAGTGTTTGACATCTTGTTTTGGTTTTGCGTAGCGGGTGGAAAGATTAGCACTATCTTGAAATGGTGCTGATCTTGGTGTCAAAAAAGAAATGATTCGCCAAGGGGTATCGTAGAATAAATTTTAACCTATCATACAGTACAAATTTCGAAATCCAGACATCTGGAACAATCGAATGTTTTTATCTCCAGATCACCAGCAATATTTTTTATGAAATTTTTTTGCAAAACGTCAGACGGAATTAAAATTCTGAAAGTACTGCCTTGGTTTAATATATGTCTAATGTGCAGTATACACAGTTCACACTTTCGCAACACACAGTTTTTTATAATAAAGCATGTAATAGGCCTGGAATCTTAATTTGAATTTAGTACTGAATAAAACACCTCTAGCTTAAAGAAATACAATCACTTATTAAGTTAAATCTACACCATCACTAATTTGTTGGCTCCATAGCTGCTTTTTTCTTGGCATACATCTCAAACCAAAACATTCTAACCAAAATTTAGCACTGATTTTAAACCTACTGAATACTACTACTTATATCTCTGATGGCAACATGACAATCTTTTATTTATCTGTTTATTTTCCTTTATCATCACATGACTATCAATTCATGGCAGCTTGAGAAATGACTCACTCAGTGATGTTTAAAACATTTTTCTTCTTAATTCCAGTAATTGAATATTAAACAGCATGGTAGCCTTTTGTGTTGGCATTACACTTGCGGACAATTACATGCTTTAGCCCAACTAAGGTGAAAACCAATAATGTGTTGACTACAATATTTCAAGAAACACAGAATATTCATTTTCTGAAACTGAAATTCTCAAGATTAGCATTTTGAAAGGTAGGACTGTCTTTGAATAATTATAATGAATCAGACATACATTTACTAATAGGATGTAATTAGAATTATATGGGTGCTTATTTATTATTCCATTGACCCTGAAACTGTCACCAAGCGGTGCCATTCAGAGACAGTTATGGATAAGCGTGACATCACAATGCACTCAGAACATCTGCACTTTCATCTAATGTAATTCTGATTGATTCTTGATAAGCCACCTTTTGCTTCTGTGAACAAGGATATACATTATATGTTACTGATGTATTTTTTCCCCTTGCATCTTGAAGAAATATGTGTGAGGGATGTAGAATTACACTTGCGACTGCACTGTGGTTTATTTATACCTGGTCAAGAGAATTAATATCTACTGAATGGGAAGGACAGCAGCATATGACAGACAAAAGGCAATACATCGGAACAATCAGCTGAAAAAAGCTTATAGTCAGTTTTCTTAACAGATATCCCAGTAACAAATTGGAGAATATTAATAAAATTGCAGAAATCGTGGAAAGAGTTTTTTTTTTTTTTTTGCAGTAAAAAGTGGGTAGAATACTGAATGTTTATTATTAATTACTGATGAATAAAATCCTTTAGAGCTCCACAGGAGTGACTGGTACAACTCTGACGAAATGCTAGAAAAATTACATTGTTTGATTGAAGCCAATTTTAATAGTCAGTAGGATAATACATAAGTACCATTATATTTTTATAGCCTCATCTGAGTAAGAAAAACTACCATCTAAACTAGGCCAGAGAACAGTCTTCTGTTGCCCACTAGAGCCGAGTAAACTTCTGAGTTCTAATTGTAGCTGCCCGATGCTTTCCTAAACTCTACAAGCTTTGACAATACTTAATTCTGCTACCAATAACTTTCTTAAATTCTAAACATTTAAAAGCCCCTAAACTCTGCAGTGCGATGCGTTCACACCGACCGCATCAGCTATGTCACCGAGCCTGCATCTACGCAGGATAGGTTATTTGTATTACGCCAAAGTACACGAGAATTTCCACCTAAGAGAGAGGCACCATCGTGGAAGTTTTTTTAAAGAGTAGCTGACTCATATTCACGTTACGCATTGATAAAACCAATAAAACTCCTAGACATTTACCGGGAACTGGATTCGGATCAAATCACCAGTGTTAATCAATTTTACCGCCTGGCTTCTGCCAGACTCACAATTTAGACCGAAGATTAATATGAATTAAACAAATTTAATAAGAAAAATGATATAATTTCACTATAATCTATGAAAGGTACGTGGATTAATACTTTTCAATTCTAACATAACATTAAAAAAAAAAAAAAAAACAAAAAAAGAAAGGGAGAAAAAAAAAAAAAAAAAACTGAAAAAGAGAGAGAGACAAACAGCAACACCAAACTTACCAATTTTACTACATCTTGTATAACCAAATTCTTCACCATAACATATTCTTTGTAATTCACACAAACGAGTTGTTCTTCGTAGAAACCATTTCAAAGCTGGCCGGAGATACCAATAAATGTACGACCACACCGTACTTACAACAGAAAGCATCATGAAAGAAACGTACAAACGTATCGTTTGAAGCACTTCGAATTCATCAAGCAACGTGACTGAAATCACATTTGACGTAAATTTATTATCAACTTAAAAACGCTTTCGTGTTTTCGATACTGTCATCGAATTCAGCGTGATAAGAAACAGCTTGGAAGTAAACATAAAGTATCATTGCCAGATTTTTCCCACCGTTCAAAACCGAAACCTAACATTTTATAAAAATAACATGCAAGGAAATAATTTTATGTGGAAAATTATTGCATAATAACTTAATATGTACTCGCCATATTAAAAAGAAAATATTTTTTGCTACCTTTTATAAAAGTCGAATGATAAATGTACATGTTCTTGCTAATTTGTTGGTGTAATGCAATATTTGAAGAAATAATTTCGCGTGACGTCATAGTCACATAGGGCAAAGAAAATATATTTCATATCGTCTGCTGCAATTTATAATTAACTTGTTTCCATATTACAAGAACTCATTTTGTATCTTTTAATATCATATGCAAGTTTTATTTTAAAAAAGATTCTGTAAGAATAATAGAAGATTAAATACAAATACTCAGCAATATAATTTCATTTAATAAATAATTAATACAGGAACCCAGAGAATTCTGGCAGGAATGGATTAAACGTTAAGCAATATAAGCATATATTTAGAGCATTAGAGAAAGGGGGCACCATAAAAAGGTAATTAGATATTCAGGAAAGGGGCACTAAAAAGTTTCCTGTTGCCGGTTTTAGCATGGAATGCATAATACAGCTAAACACTAAAATTTGGCATAAACATATGGGGGGGGGAGCACCAAAGTACTTTAAGCATTTAGATCTTATAGTTTAAAGGTCTTAATTCGGCCTGCATTCTGAAGACCTCAGAAATCACGTGATGTAAGAATAACTAATGTAAACAAACAAGGTAGTTCTGTTGCGCTAGATTTATTGAAAAATCGAAAATTTAGTTTATTTTTAATTATTGGTTAGTATAATTTTGATAATTGTTATATATTATTCTTATTTTCATGATCACTGCTTTACCTTGTTTTGATTGTTAATATTGGTACTTTTTTTATTACCGGGACAGATTCAAAAATGTATATGTGTAGTCATGTACCTACAGGACCCAATCAGAGGCCTTAAGCACTTAAAAGATTTTGGCGTCCCCCAGGTAACTTTAATCCTATTTTTTCCTATTCCATCTCCCTTGGTCTCGGTTTACTTGCACTATATAGTCTATGAAATGGAAAATTTTTTAGTGCCCCTTTTTTCTGAGTTCTGAAGGACTTTTTGTAGTGCCGATATTTTTTGCTGCTCTAACTAAGTACTTATTCAACAGTTTATCCAGCTTTGCTCACATAGCATACATACATGCATACATACATAGATTTCTGAATTCAGTTCGGATAACACAGAAGTACCTTATTATTTATGTGTGAACTCTTTCCTTGATTTGAAATTTAGTTCCTTTATCATTTTTCTATCATAATTTTATTATTTTCATTTCGATCTGTAAATTGATGTTTATTTTCCCACTTTCTGAGGGCCGGCAATGTCTACTGTTTGTTGTGCCTATGGTTAGATAAACAACATTATCAAGAACGAATGAAAAAAATAAATAAGATTTCTTTTTATCCGTTTCCTTAGAATGAAAATTTGTGTAAAGAGTGGATTTGTATAAATAAGTAAGGGAAACTTTAAACCAACCCACACTAGTAGAATCTCCTTTGAACCAACATTTGGAGGAAAAATGCTTCACCTACCAGCCATTCACGAACAGAAGATTATTAAGCGTAGATGCTGTGACAACGATATTTCTTTTTAATTGGATTAAAAGAACCTCTCATAAGTGATCTAGTTACGTGTTTGGTGAACCACGATGCAAAAGTTCCAGACAAAAGAAGTATCTATACTAGAGGTTTAACAGAAGCATCTGAAGCATTTGTACATAACTGTGGATCATAACTTTTTTTCTTTTAAATTTTTTTTATATTTATGGTTGTAGAAAGAGGTAAAAAATTATTAGATTCATATGGAGTTTAAAAAAAATTAATTAATTAGGTTGCGTGAAGCTGGGTGGTCATACCGAGCAATAGGCCGCCACCTGTAGCGTACAGACACTGCTGTGCAAATATGTTGGCAGGAATGGTTGCTACAAGGAAATTGCCGACGAAATGAAGACTAGAAGGAGACTAAGGAAATGAAGAAATGAAGACTAAGGAGCCCAAATGCGAGGCAAGAAGGGATGATTTTTCGCCAGGCCCGAACCGCCCAGCGGTATCATTGTCGACTATTCAACGCATTACAACCACGTCTACACGTCACATGGTACCTCCACCATCTCACGGCGCTTGTTTGAGGTGGAGTTACGCTTACAGAGGCCTTTAAGACGTTTGCCTTTGACACCACAGCATCGACGGAGTCGTCTGGAGTGGTGTCGCAGCCGATCATCATGGCTGCCATCAGACTGGCATCGTATAGTGTTCAGCGATGAATCTCGCTTCACTCTTGAAGCAGATGACCACCGCGTTCGTGTTTGGAGAGGACGGGGCCAGCGATCCCAATCAACCTTTGTTTTACCAAGGCATACAGCCATAGCCCCTGGTGTAATGGTGCGGGGCGTTATTTCTTATGACAGCAGGTCATCTTTAGTCATCCTCCGTACATCTTTAACAGCTCAACGATATGTTGACACCATCCTGTGGCCGGTTGCATTACCCTTCATGGCGCGTCATCCTGGGGCCATTTTTTAACAAGATAATGACAGGCCCCATACCGCTCGCCTATCTTGGGACTGTCTCCGTGCGGTTGATATTCTTACTTGGCCAGCAAGATCACCAGACCTTCCACCAATCGATCAAGTCTGGGACATGGTATGCCGCTAGATTCCAGCACCACAAGAAATCGCAAATCTGGAGCGACAACTGATGAATGTGTCGCAGGATGACATTAGTCGCAGGATGACTCTACCACTCCTTGCCTCGACGAATTCAAGCATGCACTGCCGCCAGTGACGGTTCGACCAACTTCTAATTTGAACACTGAATGGGTGAGTGTGAGCCGCGAACAAGTACTCTGATCTTGATATTTTAATCATTTTATTATCTGTGTATGAGCTATGCACATATTCAGTTTCACCAAAAGCAACCAGTTCCTTCATGGTGCTTCGATTTTTTTGCAAAAGAGCGCATTTCTGTAAATTCTGTAATTTATTTCTTATACCATTCTTTTTAAAAATATTATTTAGATTATAAGAGTTGTTTGAGACGATTTAAAAGATTATTCGAAGAATGGGAATGCTTAAAACGTTCTCGTTTACAAATTAATCGTTACTATTTCTTTATTTATTTTAATACCATTTTGGGATTACAAATAATTCTACAATACCATTGTACTTTCACAAAGCAAACGAAACCTAAAAGGTCAAGCATTACTTATTGTTTATCTGAGTACGTAACGATTGACACTTTGAATGTTAAGTGACTTATGATCGTCAAAAAGAAAAAGGCTTAACGCACGGACAAGTCAAATATAGAACAATAATTCTTAGTAACTATTCAAATAAAACTACAGTTACTTGTAAATTGTTTTAACTATGGTGAACTTACTGAAAAATTTGTATAGTGTTCATCCAAATGAATCATTAACTGAAAATTCGATAAAGATTTCGGCGTCGAGAACTTACACGAATAACTTAGCTGCTGTTTAACCGTTGTTAGAAATGCATCTTTCTGATTCGAAGAAATTCGAAGTAAAATTTTCCGATTCGAAATAAATTCCAATTCGAAGCAAAATTTCTTCAGAAATACAAAATTTCGATGCAAAATCTCTAAAGAGAGCAACGAGGTCACTGGATTGAGGTACATAACCCATGCTACCGGGGTTTAAGCGATGTCAAGTCTCTGCAATTCTCTGATTTTTTTTAAACGAAAGCAGATACTTGTGTAAGAATAGCGTACAAAGAATTATAGAAAGAACTGGAGACGAATGCAAGTACTTTATTTTTTAATATATCACGTAATAATTATTTAAAAATAAAATTTTCATTTTAAATTGCTGAAGTATGTTAATTTTTCAGATGTTGATAATACTTGCCAACTTATAATAATTACTGATTCTTCGGGAATTGTTTCGAAAAAAGGCCGCGGAAGCAACCAACACGCATTTGATAAGTAACTTTTACTTTTTCATCTCTAAAAAACCGCCAAATTGCGTCAAAGTAGTTTCGTTAATGCGTAAGTACTCAGTATATTTTGTAAGAGATAGTTGTTAAAATGAAAATAGTGTTGTGCACATATATATATTGCTGCGTTATACGGGTTCGTGGATTTGAGAGTATCCGATGAAAACACGATGCAGAACAATAAAAAGCACAATTTATTTACAGGAATCACTATTTACAGCACAGTTCCAAAATTACCTTTAAAAGCGTCGAAAATCTACAATAAATACGCTGAAACAATCAGCAACACAGCTTCAGGCTGTAACTGTACAGGTAGCTTCACGGCAACACTAAACTTATAATAAAACACCGTGGAACAATCACCAATCCACTGTCAAGCTATACTGTAAAGGTAGCTTCACGGCAAAGCACTATCTCGATCGCTTTCCGTTCACAAAACTCTCGCGTAGCTTAGCACTCAGAGTAAGCAGCTATTCTAACAATGCCGGCTCTCAGAAACGCAGGGGTTTATATAGCTTTTCCTTAGGTTCCACACGTTTCGAGAAATATCTCGACAGGAAGTTATTCTAGAAGCTTCCCGATTGGACCATGGGATATCGCCGATTTTGTCGCCAAATGGGCGATAAAGTAGCCAATCTGGCAACCCTCCTATACACTATTTTATGGCAATCCTATTGCTATGCCGGAAAGCTTACATACAGGAGCAACCGCCGAATTTTTCGCAACACTATATTAATTAAGGCAGTTATCAGTGTTGGAACATGTCAAGG
Source organism: Stegodyphus mimosarum (assembly GCA_000611955.2). NCBI lineage: Eukaryota > Metazoa > Arthropoda > Arachnida > Araneae > Eresidae > Stegodyphus > Stegodyphus mimosarum. The sequence goes on from KK122531.1 coordinate 147,884, forward strand.
CAGTTTTGCGAAATTCTGACGCCACCTAAATCATGTGTGGGATAAAAAAATAGCCATATCCATACTAAAATTGTAACTGTGGATTTTTAACTTTAATTTATGTAATTCTGGATTTCACATACCTGTTATATATGATTTACTAAATTAAATTTTTATCATCTTGGCTTAACTTCAGCATTTAAAATAACTCTTTTCCTTTAAATATTGTTACGTAACTACGGGTTCCTAATAGATTGAATGCACACAGAATCGATTGTAGACTGATGAAATTTAGTTTACAAAGAGGAACACTTAACAAATCTGGATCTTTTCACAAAAGTACTCGTTCAGCTAGCGCAATCAGTAGCTACACCTCAAACTATTAAGAACGTTAAACACAACGCACTGCAAAGCGCATCTAAAAAGGCAAAGCTTCTACGGAGATTTCTCAGTACTCCGAACTCACGCTGAATTAAACAGCTCCAAAACTGATGCTCTCTCCGGTCTTACATAGCTTTCTCCCAGCCATAAAAAAATCTCTAGTGTTGTAAAGTAATCAGGCATTGGAGAAGAAGAAAATGTTATTTTTGAACTTACTTCTGGTAACCGTAGAAATGCCAAGGTGCGCGCGCATCAACCACACCAACCACGTCAATCACACCCAATTATTATACATCATGATACTTTTGTTCTTTACTTTTTATTAAGCTTTCTTATGTGCTTGTATGCACATTAATGTATCCGTCGCTTTATATTATTTAGTTACAGCTGAATAAATGTGATTTATTCTTAAATATACATCCTATCATTAATGGATATATCCCTCACACCAATGAAGTTTCGGAGATTTAACTGCTGCTGCTGGGTGCAGAAAAGGTAAGCTAAATCTTGCTATCTTTATTCTTCATCTAGTACCTTCCACTTGTCGAAAATACGGGAATGGATATGAGGGCCAGATACGGCTACAGGTACATATAGGATGAGATATTCAATTACAGTATACAGGGACCGGACCAGGGTGGTCGCCAAGTTTGGTGACTTTTGGAGATTTATTGCCAAATTTGGCGACAAAAATTAGTTACCAAAATCATCGCCATTGAGTCTGGGTGGTATCTCTTTGATATTACATAAAAAAAAATATATATATATATATATATATATATAAAACTACAATTTCACTAAAATTATTTGCATATTTACAAAATTCCTAATAATATGTTTTAATACACCTTATAATAATTGTTATGCATTTGTTGTTATCCGATTTTCTTAATTTTCAACAATGGTATGTCTGTATTGCAAGTTTAAGAATACTACATAGAATATTACACGTACATTTGCCTGTGTAAAGGTAAAAGCTCCAGACGGCAAAGCACTTCTAATGAAACAGTGCAGAAAGAGTTACAATACATGGTGGCAGAACTGTTATACCCGTTTGAATGATTGTGATGCAACCAGAATAACACACAATGAACATTTATAGTTTTATAAGTAAAATTTGAAACACGATCTACTCGATTTCGTATAGTATTAATTAATTTTATTCTTAAAATTATTTGCAGTACTTTGTGAAATACAGTGTTTTGAAATCTCATTAATCATTTGTAACGATAGCTCTCCCTACTGCAAGAGTGAATACATAAAAGCATGTTTACATTGTTAGACTGTTCTTCTATACTGAAAATAAAAATGAAATTACTATATATATATTTAGACCACAATTTTATCTGTTCTTCTATACTGAAAATAAAAATGAAATTACTATATAGATATTTAGATCACAATTTTATCAGCCTAACAAGCACAACATTTAATGCAAATAGACGGTTTTCCGAAATGGTGAACTCAAATGTCCAGAACATTGTAAATACAGCTGGCCGTTAAATTATGTGAGAGTAATGATGCCAATATTCTGGGCAGCTCAATATTGTTATATAATTTTGCGCTTCCGAAAACTCAGTTTTAGTAACTGATAACCTACAGCTAGCATGAACCTGCAGATTAACTCATATTTTGTAGTCTATAAATGTTGAAAAGAAAATTTTACTGGTTTGCTGAATTGAGTTCACTGCAGTCCTAGCTGTGACATTCATAATTTTTCACAATAGATTTTTCTTTATTTTTATAGCAGTAAATAATAAAAAAAATACTATCTATACATATGGTACAGTGGCGGCTCGTAGCTAAAATTAGTGGGGGGGGGCTGTTCCAAAAAAATTTAACCTTTGTTTTAAACCTATGTAAAGGGAAACAAACATGTATAAAAAGAAAATTTATTTTGAAACTTCCATGAAATTTTACAAAAGAAAAATTAAACATTTCTTAATTACTTTAACTTAAATTGTTACAGTTCAAGCTTTACTTATTCATTTAAAAATGAAATCCATTCTTCTTGTTTTAATTTGCGCGAAGAGATCAATCATTTTCTCCTCGATCTCTGGATGACAACTGAGGAAATTTTTCTATATCGAAAGCATTGCAAGCGCATGAAAACGAAAGCTCTTGAAGTTCACTTACAGTCACAGAATTTATTACTTGAGGATGCAAGGACGTGGTTAAAGTTTTCTGTAAAATAAAAGAACCGAAAAAAAATGAATCAAATAGAATAGCTGAAAAATAATCTAACCAAGAATATGGTGTATGATTTTTAAACACAGCACACGAGGAGTAAAAAAAAAGAACCAGCTCCCAACGACACTCCAGATTCGGCACTGCAAAAGCGACAGCGCTCTCTCCCTCTCAGCCTCGTAAGCTGCTTCCTAAGAGCGCATGCGCAGAACAGCCAAATACCACACGCGCGGAGTAAGAAATAATCACGTTTCCAGAATTTCGGCACTGCAAGAGCGACAGTGCTGTTTTATCTCCCTGGCTCGAGCGCTGCTTTCTGTGCGCGCTTGCGCAGAACAGCCTTGTGAGCGCAGTTCCATACAAAAATTTTCGTACCTTTTTCATAAATTGGAAGATGGCTATTGACATTAAGTTTAAGGATTATATATTGTAGAAGTATAAAGAAAGAATTAAAGAGAAAAGGGCTCATTATATTAAATATTAAAAATAATAATAAGTGGAAACAGGGGGTGCTGCAGTTCCACAGTGCTTATTACGAGCCGCCACTGATATGGCGTCAGAAAAAGAAACGATAAGAATTGAGACCTACGATATTATGTAGATTTTATTTGTTAAAGTTTTTTGTCTTTTGTCTCAATTATTATCGTCTGACGAAACGCGGCATAATGGAGTTTAGCTATGCACGACATGTTGCGCTTTTCCATGGATAAATCCGCAACAAGCTCGACGTAGGCTCAATTGCCATTTACTGCCATTCTTTGTAATTTTTCTGGTGTTTTATTTTAATTTAGTTTGTGCTTAAAATGGTTTTTATTTTTTACGTGTTATAATTTTTAAATGTTGAATTTCTTGAATACCAACATTTAGTTTTTAATTTTTTTTTTGCGTTACTTTTATTTTTGAGTAATTAATTTTTGTTAAAGCTTTTTTTTTTTTTTTTAATTCTGGAACGCAGGTATCAAATTTGCTTTTAGGCGATTGCTTTTAGAATTTTTCTCTTTTTGCTTAGAACTTGGGTATCAAATTTACTTTTAGGCAATAGCTTTTAGAATTTTACTCCTTTTGCTTACCTTTAATTTTAATTTTGCAGCTGAATGCGCAAAATTCTTGACCAAAAAGGTTTCTACGTTCTCAAACTACTTTCTATAAATTTTACGTATTCAAAATACACATTTTAAAATATTTTTGAAATTAAAATTACATTGCTTGTCTACAGAATTTTTTATTTTTAAAAATTGAATACCTATTTATCTTAAAATTACATAACTCAAAAAGATTTTCAAGTGTGTTTATTGAAAAGATCTACATATGAAACAGACCAGTGTAATTCTAATGCGTATACCAAATATACACCTTGCATAAAAAAATGTGGGACAGTTCTATAATCCCTCTTCTACTGAAACGATTGACGAAATTCAAGTTACCTTTTTCATGTCTCGAAAGCGCGACTTAGGATATATATTAGATTTGTATATAGCATTGTTGTAAGATAGGTTTTTTGACGCTGAGTTATGCTTATTGACATGACTACAAAACTAACTATTAAATTTAATTCCTCTGCATCTGCCATAGTGGTATTAAAGGAACAGTTAATTTCCAAAGTTCCTTTACTACAGAGCGTTTACAAATTCATGTACAAATCGGTGGGCACTTACAAAAGAAAAGACTGGTTTAATTTATTTGATTATGGCAAAACATACGAGAAGTGTCTGCCTAAGGCGAGGAATGGTTTCGTGGACAGTGCCCACCAGCGGCAGAGCAGTAAAGTAGGGGAACACTGGTAGTTCGGGCCGAGGTTCGAATACCGCTAGCGAGTTGGCTACAAGGGTGTTTTCGTGGTTTTCCTCGTGTACGACTTGTATACGAACCAGTTTCCCTTAAAAAGCCATCCACGAAGGCATCCCTCAATTTAGGCGATAGCTGTCGAGTGCATTGCCATAATCAAATAAAACAAACCAAACCGTCTTCTTTGAGAACTTCCTGAGCGAAACTGCCTCGCTGAACACTGGTAGTTCGGTCCAAGGTTCGAATCCCGAGAACGGGCTGGCTGCATGTTCGATTTTGTGGTTTTCCTCATGTGTAACGTGTATACGAGCCAGTTTCCCCTAGAAAGTCCTCCACGAAGGCATCCATCTCTTTAGGCAGATAGCCCTCGTGTGCTTTGCCTTAATTGAATAACCTAACCTAACCACATAACACCCACGTAATCAGTCCGCCCATGCTAGAAATACAGAAAAGTCCGCCCATATAGAAAATGCCCATGGAGCCACTCCGTTGGCAGAGATTTGAACTTCAATCGAATTACCAGGCTTCAGCGATTTTACCGCTCAAAACCACTGCTGAGTTTACAAAGGATACAAACTGGGATGATGTAATATAATTTAGCACTTACTAATTTTTAATTTTTACGAGACTTTAATACAAAAGTAATATAAGACTAGAGTATTTTAATCATGTTTCAATTTAAAACCATACCATATTAAACAATTCTGGACATTACAGATAAAAAACATAACTTACGCTTAAAATTAGGCAAACAAGAAAACGTCGGCTGGTGTAAATTTTGGAAAAAACTCCACGAAGTTTCTGATCTAACACAGTTTCTGAAGAAGAGGGACCAGTGTGTGTCGTCTTCGAAATGGACAGAGTTTTATTTAAAATTTACGCCACACTAAGGCTGCATTTTTTGCCTAATTTAAAATTTTATACTAGAGCGTTTCTATTAAAATTTGAATTAAGAAAGTTAACCAAGTTGCTTTCCTTTCCTTTTTCCACTATTGCTGTGTGCAGCTTGCGGAAAGTAAGCTGTATACCTTCGAGCAGACACATTAAAAAGTTGTATAGTGCTGCCATCTAGTGGAATAAACACAAACTATACTATACATTTAAGAAGTGTGTTATAACCAATAGTTTTTTGCATATCTAAGACAGAATATAATTATTCCTAGTTATTTAAAGAAAAATTAAGTATAATTAATCACGGATACGACGCAAATGCAGCAAATTATAAAGGCAAATATATATATATATATATTTTAAATCACTAAAATACAATATTGGTGAAACTCAGAGCTGCCAGGCCCTGGGCTTTTGTAGCGTTCTAGAGCCCTTACCTAGACGAAATCTCCCAAGACTTGCTAGTAATTTGCTAAAATATAAGTACATATATTTGCAAGGTATCTGGGCAATGACTGTGTGTTAAGACGGCACTCAGCTGAGCTATTAAATACTATTGAATATATTTTTTATTTTAATCAATCAGAAATGAATAAAAAATTTCTCAAAAATGTAATTTTACCTCGTCAAAAGAGGGATTAATATTAAGAGAAATTATCAAGTCATGACACAGAGTATATTCTGCATATTATTAAAAATTACTAAAACTTTCGATTTTGAAATCAATTGTCTCGTACATTTTAATATTCATTATCTTCTAAAATTTGTTTATATAAATTTTAACAAGAAACAAGTTGAAATTTGAAGTGACAGAATTTGGTCTAAAAATTTTCATGTTTTTTAGTATTTTCAGACGGGAGAAAGATGGCAATGCTCTATATATTTAAAAAGTGACATTCACTTGAATGCAAGCGACAAATAGCCAGTTCGAAACCTTAGTTATTGATACTCTTGATGATAACAAAATGGAATGCGGAGATGATGTGTACCATCACAAAACTAAAAAAAATCTGATGTGTACACCGCATGATATCAACGGCAATATCGCAAAATAATTTTAATGAGTAAACTCAGTTTAATTTAATTTAATAAAATGAGTATATCTTTAGAATTTTCGATACTCAGTCTCGCGCTCTGGAGATAAAATGCTGCCCCCCTTACAGCGTTGCCATTGCTCGCTTTGAAATCGTTGAGTTTCTTAATCAAAAAGTCATAAATGCTTCACAAACTATGAAATAGGTAACAAAACAAATTCCAAATTTGGGCTTCGGATGCCCGTATGGAGACGTAAGTTATTCGAAATTTTATGGCTTGTAGGTACTGTTGTTTTATCACAATGCGAGAAATACACATACATTTATGCACATTCTTCATTATTTAATTTCTTTAAATACAATATAAGGTGAATTTGGTGGCAACAATTTAAAAAGTGATTCGCAATTTATAGTGAATACCAAAATACCAAAATGAAATTAATAGCTCTTGTGGGGAAATTGTCCCTTTGAGCTAAAAAGAACTTCTAGGAGAGAAAATTCAAAGATTCATGTTTTTATGCGTTAATTAGGTAACTATTATTTTCTAAGTTTTAATTAGGTCATAAATTATTCACCCTTGGTAAAATGTTTTCCGCTTTTTATTGAATCTGATTGGAAATGATAAATGAAAAAGAAAAAAATAATCTGTAGCAGCATACCCATAGAAATGGCAGTAACTTGATATATACTGAAGGCCAATTTTTCTTTTAGCTTTTGCTTAAGTCTACTTAATTGGTCATTTTATCTTGTGAAGTTTCAGGCGAAGATGAAATCGGCATGTTTATAAGCGGACAGGCTGTATTTTGTTTCCTAATTTCCTTATCTTTATCAAGAGTTTGTTAAATTCAAGAAGAAATAAGCTTCCGGAGGGATTTTTTTTTAAACCCAGAAATAAATTTTATGTTTAATTGGTCGGCAGACTTATTTCCGGAACGTTTATGAACGCGCGCTGAAAAAACGAAAGCAGTGTTATAAATCTTTGAAACCTAGTCATATTTTTCCCGAATTAAAAGTATCCAATAAAAACATCATTAGCTGAAGAGTATGTTTGAGTAGTAGAATTGTTTATAAAATTAACACGGCAAAGCTCTCTGTGTACCCAGAAGGCATATGAAGAATTGAAAATTCGTGGCAAGCATAAGAAACGTACACCAGCACATGGATTTTCAAAAAGCAGATTATACCGGGAGGGGGGCAAAAAAACTGAAAGCCTTCAGATTTTATATTACGTCTAAAGAGACGTTTTTTGCATTTACACATGCATACAAGTTTCGAGAGCATTTGGGTAAAAATATTTAAAAACAGCATACCTTTAGAATTTTTGATAAACAATCTATCGCGCTGGAGAGAAAAATATTTTAATCCCGTGCAGTCTGTTGCCATTGCTCGCTTTGAAATCGTTGAGTTTCTTAATCAAAAATTCGTTAAAGTTTAAAAAATATGAAATAGATAATAAATAAATTTGAAGTTCAAGATTCCGGCTTTTAGGTGTCCATATTCCGGTGGAGGACTAAGCTATTCAAAATTTGATGGCTCAAAGTACCTCTGCTTTTTTTCACAATGCGAGAAACATACATACATTCGTGCATATTCTTCAATATTTAATTTCTTTAAGTATTGTTACGAAATGCCCAGTGTATGTGTAAAGTGTATAAATATGTATATATATGTGTACCCACCCTGTTACTCGGCTCAGTGAACTCGGTTTTTTTTTTATTCTTATATGTTGGTAAATTGTGGATTTTTTTTGCTTTAAAAGTGATTGAATTATGCTGTACTTATCTTCTGGTTACGGATTTTACGCCTTTAGTTAACGTGCATGCAATAGTTGTAGAATTATCAACAATCTAAAAGCTGTTTAACTGCGACGAAGACTGACGGAGCAGGCATTTGTTTACATCTGAAATTTAGCAGAACAGTGAACTAGGTCAGTTTCTGCACATTCAGCGTCTTTTTGCCGAGTGGAACTAAAAGTAAGCTTGTTTTTTCGTAGAAAATCTAATTTTAATTGCAAAAATTATTTTTCAACTGTTTTAACTGTACTTGGAGTTTTATATTTGTCTATATTTTTCAATTTTGAATGAAGATGTTTTGAGTTCTGATGTATTTTTGCCTTTCCGCGAAGTGAGAACTGAATTAAGGAGAAATATAGCTCTAATGAAATTCGAAGAAATAAGTTGCAATGAAATGCAACAGAAAATATGTATAATTTAATAGTCTGTACAAGGAAGTCATGTGATAGCCATATCAGATTTTTTCTTTCTTTCTTTCTTTCTTTTTGTGTGTGTGTATGTGTGTGCAAAGTGTACATCACAGTGAGGACATATTTCATCTGCGAGATGCAGATTGGCTCTCTTAAAGATCTTAAATATCTTGTCATTAAAACCGAATTTCACTCTGTATGTTCATTCTATTTACTGTATTTCCGGTTTAAAATTTCTCGTTCCGAAACACTGTATGAAAATTGTTACTTTTGCCATATTCTGCTGTCCTTTAAACTTGTGACAACCAATCCTGTTACAACCTGTGTATGACATCAGACTGGAGCTCTATTTGGACGCAGAGATTATACATATTTTTATGACATTAGACTGGAGCTCTATTTGGACGCAGAGATTATACATATTTTTATGACATTAGACTGGAGCTTTATTTGGACGCAGAGATTATACATATTTTTATGACATTAGACTGGAGCTTTATTTGGACGCAGAGATTATACATATTTTTATATCTATAAAGACAAAAGGAAAACGAACCAGAATTGTCCGGAAGGTATACCAAATGAGAAACTTATGCAGAAGAATACAGAGCGGCATGAAATGGTTATTTTAACATGACTGCTATTAACTGAGCATAGGATTCAGAAATAAAAGTGGAATTCATGAGCAACATATTCCTGGCTTTCTTACAAAAGTTGTTGCTTTTGTAAGACATTCCTTTAATGACATTCCTTGTGGAAAGGAACACAAGATTACTCCTGTCGATGGCAGGAGCCTTAGCAGCTAACAAGTGACAGTACGATTTGGCTCAGTTCCGCCTCCAATTTTGATGGAGAGCACCCCGGCGGGCATGGGTCCGAACGTCTCCCACTACTCTTCCCTTCCACCAAACCACACGAGATGACTTTCAGCTCGCCGCATATTTAAGTGCCGCCTGGCCACACCGACATTATACATTTGTAAACAACCCTGCCTTGTCGGGGATTCGAACCCGGGCCCTTCGGCACGGCAGTCAGGGACACTAACCACTATACTGGTTGGGCGGCATTTTACCAAAGTTACCCTCATTATAATGCAGACTTCTGCTTTATCTGGTTAAGTAGTAGTAAGATAGAATATTTTTTAGAAGAATGTGTAATGAAGACTCATAATTCAGAAGAAGAATTTCTGCCAACATGAATCCATTAGTGGTATATTCGAATTACACGATTTAACAATAAACTAGATCTTGAATTACTGGCGATAGCTGAAAGTCAGATGAATGTAATCTGAAAAGATACCATCATTTGTCGTGAAATTAATGAAATGAAAGCCTTCATAAGAGCTTCCTTAAGTTCAGTCAAGACAGATCACTTCAAAATCTTGACAAAAGACATTCTCTGAGAACGGATATATTATGATATTTATCGTGAAAAAGAGACGCTTGATATTCTTAAATATGTAAACTGCTGAAAAAAAAGGGGGGGCTGTTCTATATATATCCCGTTCTACTGGGCCGATTGACGAAATTCAACTTGCGTTTTTTATGACTGGGAAGCGCGACTTAGGATATGCATTAGATTTATATATAGCAATTATTCTAAGGCAGGTTTTGACACAAAATCGGACCTTTTTCTGAAATGACATGCCAATTTTTTTCCATACTTCCATTCTACGACTCAAATTATGCCAAAAAAACTGCCAAGTTTTGTAAAAACTGCACGAGTAGTTTTTAAAAAATTAGCTCTCAAAATTTTAACTCCTTCATGTTAATTGAATTTGGTATATATTTATTAATAGCACTTTTTTTTATTAAACTTATTTGATTCTTTCTTTCACATTTCGAAATTTAGGCTTAATCCAAATATAATTTGCACATTTTTTTGTGATTTATTTTTGAAATTTGTATTTTTAAATAAGTTCTATAAATTTTTGAAAAACAAAAATCTGAATTATATAAATTTCTACCATCATCTTTAAGTATATGTTATTCTAAGCATACTTGCAAAAAACTGGAGCTCTTTATTCAAAATTTCTTAAGATATATGTGAATTTAAATGCTGGCGCTTTTTGAAATTTGGCGTATTCGTTATAAGCGATGATAACGCCAAATGTGATTTACGCACTTTGTCAAAATTATTTCAAAGTATGAACGATGACCGTTTTCCCTCTCGTGTACACACACACACACACACACACAGAAAAAAAAAAAAAAAAAAGGAAAATATGTTGCTGTAAGTTAAGAAGTTTGCTGAGTGAATTATTCTCGGCGCAAACTGAAAAAAATGCGCCAAGATAAAGTTTTGAATTTCTGCATAAATTTCGTACCAAAAATTATAGAATTGAAAATCTAAGCATAATTTGAGTCGTCGTATCGAAATATGAAAAAGTATGTTATTTCAGAAAAATTCCATTTTGTGTCAAAATACCTAAGCTAGAACAATGCTATATATAACTCTAATATATATCCTAAGCAGCGCTTTCCAGGCATGAAAACGCAAGTTGAATTTACTCAATCGGCCCAGTAGAACGGAAGATATAGAACGGCCCCCCTTTTTTGCCACACTTCCTTTAAACGTATTTTCTTGAGTTATTTTAACTTAATCAACCCATCTCTCGAGGCAAATCGAAAATTGCGTCAAAAATTGCAAATTTTGAAATTAAATATCGCGGAAAATTTTTCCTGATATAAAAATAGAAATCGAGAGCCCACATTAAAAGTTAGGTTGCGTTAACTTATAAGGCATTTCTCCTGCCTTCTTAGCATCCTTTGTGGTGTAGTCGTCAACACGCTCGGCGGGTATTCGAGAGGTCGGTGTCCCCGCGAGGGCACTGCTAATTTTTCACGACTCCTGCTTCGAAATAACCTAATGTCTCTGAAATCTGTCCAAAGTTATTATTAGTTCAAAGCGGCTTTACCTCTGAAGGACTATTGTTTTCGTTTTGCGATTTTGCGTCCAATCACTCTGAATGCCCTTTTTACTTTTCAAGTTGTTGCCACCGAATATTATCGCCCTGTATTATATTTGAAGGAATTAAATAATGAAGAATGAGCATAAATGTATATATGTTTCTCGCATTGTGATAAAACAACGAGCCGTCCAGTTTTGGAAGATGTAATCGTACTGCGAATATGGGCATCTGAAAGCCCAAATTTGAAATTTTAAATGTGATTTATTATCGATTTCATATTTTGTAACACTTTAACGAATTTTTGATTAACAAACTCTAGGATTTCAAAGGGAGCAATGGATACGTTGCACAGAAAAAAACATTTTTATCTCCAGCGCGTGAGACTCTATAGGAAATTATAAAGATATGCTTATTTTAAAACTTATTTTGCGATATCGCTCTTGAACTGAATTTTATAATTTGAGTGCCAAGAGCATGATATTTAATAAATAAAGGTAATACACAAAATGTTAAAAAAACGCCCCATTATTATTATTATTATTATTATTATTATTATTATTATTATTATTATTATTATTATTAATCTGACATTGTCGAAACACGAATATTTTTCGTCATTTGAAACATTTTTGTAACTAAAAGTATAAGATTATGACAAACGATTGCGAAAACAAAAGCGGCGTAAGGATTTTTGGACCTTGTAAGAGGTGGGTGTGTATATTGTTACGAAATGTCCAGGCGTGGTAAGATAGCTTCCCCGCAAAGCAGGTTTAGGATTGCCACATTCGTCAAGAAATCGCCCAACTTGCGACAAAATTGGCGGTATGCTATAGACGCATGGAGAACCTTCTAGAACGAATTCTTCCTAGTTTAGCCCAGAACGTTCTCGAACGAAAGCCAAAAGTTATATAAACCCTGTTGGTACGCCGAGAGGGAGTCTGGGTCAGTGCGTGTCAGTTACGAGTCAGTTAAGAGTCATTGCGGAGTCAGTGCCTAGTCTAGTGCCGAGTTGGTCGTCGAGTACATCGAGCCGAGTCTCTTAGTGTATCGCGAGGCAGTACATCGTCGAGTTTTATCTTAGAGTAAGTTGAGTTCCGGGAACGACTGAACCGAGTCAGTCGGGAGCTGTACTCTAGCGTATCGTTGAGTGCATCGCGAGTTCTAGCGTGGAGAGTCTCGAGAGTACGTGGAGTTCCGAGAACGACCGAGCAGAGTCGGGAATTGTACTCTGGTGCTTTGCCGTGAAGCCGTCTCCACCGTTATAGCTTGAAGGCTGTGTCGCTGATTGTCTCAGCGTGTTTATAGTAGTTCTTCGACGACTGTAAGCGGGATTTTGGAGCTGTCTTGAAAAATACTGGTCAATAAAGTGTATTTCGATATTTCATCGACTGTCGTCGTTATTCACTTCAAGTCCACGAACCCTTGAAGAGAAAAACGTAACAATATATACATATATATATACATACTTTATATGCTATTTATAGTTTATATGCTTCTATTATTTTTTTATATACTTTACTGCACCAAAAGTATATATAAAGTATATATATATATATATTTTTGGTGCAGCCGATTGCGATAAAAACAAGGGAGGAGTACAACTACATGTTGTGGTAGTCCCATGTATAAAATTTCAATTTTTTATGGCTAATCGTTTTTATGCTAGATACTTACGTACAATGCGCAAAAAAAGGGGGGGCAGTTCTATATTTCCTGTTCTACTGGGCCGATTGACGAAATTCAAATTGCGTTTTTCCTGTCTCGAAAGCGCGACTTAGGATATACATTACATTTATGTATGGATTTGCTCTAATATAGGTATTTTGACACAAAATCGGACTTTTCTGAAGTAAGATTCCAATATTTTTCCGTATTTCGATTCTACGACTCAAATGATGCCAAATTACCAAATTTTGGAAAAATCGCATGAGTAGTTTTTAAAAAATCGGCTCTTAAAATTTTAGCTCCTCAATGTTAATTCAATTTTTTTATGCATTTATTAATATCTCTTTTTTTATGAAACTTATTTGATTCCTTCCTGCACAGTTCGAAATTTAGGTTCATTCCAAATAAAATTTACCCATTTTTTATGATTCATTCTTAAAATTTGTATTTTAAAATAATTTTTATAAATTTTTCGAAAAACATTTTGAATTATAACCTATGAAATGTTTACAATCATCTTAATGTAGATGTATTTCTAAGCATACCCGCAAAAAAATTAGAGCTTTTTATTCAAAATTTCCGAAGATATACGTGAATTTATATATTGGCGCGTTTTGAAATTTGGCACATTTGTAGAAAGCGATGATATCGAAAATGTGGTTTACGCACTTTGTTAAAATTATTTGAAAGTAAGAACGATGTGACTTTTTTTCTGCTCATCCGCAATGTAAAAAAGGTAGGAACGATGTGACTTATTTTCCGCTCCTGGACGATGGAAGGGATAGGAAAATAGGTTGCCATGCATTAAGAAGTTTGCCAAGAGAATTATTCTTGGCGCAAATTGAAAAAAAAATTCGCCAAGTTAAATTTTTGAATTTCTCCGTAAATTTCCCACCAAATTTTACAAAGTTTAATATTTAGACATGATTTGAGTCGTAGAATCGAAATATGGAAAAATATTTGTATGTTATTTTAGAAAAAGTTCAATTTGGTGTAAAAATACCTATATTAGAACAAAGCTATATATAAATGTAATATATATCCTAAGTCGCGCTTTCAAGACATGAGCAACGCAATTTGAATTTCGTCAATCGCCCCAGAAGAACGGGAGATATAGAACTGCCTTTTTTTTTTTTTTTTTTCGCCGCATTGTACATAACGCAGCAATCAAAAGATGGATGCGGACTCCTGGATACATCTTGAAATTCTATTAGTGGTTCCACCTAGCTTTCTGCGAAGCAGCTGAAGAGATCTGTGCTTGATTGTTTTACAGTTACAACAGGTAACTACATTTCGAACGAATAATAACGGAACATGAGAAAAACGAATACTGTGCATGCTAATTACGCAACAGGAGAAATTAATACATGTTAGGTACTGGAGGAATATGCACGGAATGCAGAATTATGCGGTTAACCTTGCAGAGACATTAGGTACTTTTTTTTAAAGCGGGAGAGAGGAAAAAATGGCAATGCCATCGCCGGGATTCGAACCACGGACCTTTCGAGTACACGTCGAGTGTGCTGGCCATTACACCACGAAGGTATGCTAAGAAGGCTGGAGAAAAACCTTATAAACTTAATGAAAATAATGTATCCTTAAATGAAAGACTGCATCCTAAAAAGATTTTATTAAATAATAGTCGAATTTCGTCAATCGGCCCAGTAGAACGAAAGATATAGAACTGTCCCCCCTTTTTTCCCCCGTAGCGTACGTACTTGGAGAATCACGAAAAAATCCATTTTTGATTCATTTTAAATCCATTTTACAATCCGTTTTGGAAAAATAGAGATCTTTATTTTGGCCGTACGTACAGACGTTACGCAAAACTCAAAATGGTTATTTTCTTTGAAATACAGGGTGTTTATAAAGTCCCGGACCCATTTTGATGCTTAATAACTCATAAATAATAAAGATAGATTAAAATTAATAACATAAATGGTTAGATAGATTCAAAAAGCTTCATGACCCTTGTCAATGAACTTCCACGTGTGCCCCCTTCGTCGCACGGAGAATATCGAGTCGATATTCAATTTCACGCCAGGTACCGGCAAGCACGTCGGCATCCACAGAGGCTATTGCGGTTGTCATTCTGCCTTTTAGGTCATCCATGTTCGACACTCTCCTCCTGTAAACGATGTCCTTTACAAATCCCCGAAGGAAAAAGTCCAGCGGCGTTATATCGGGTGATGTGGGTGGCCAAGGAATTGGACCTCCTCGCCCAATCCATCTTCCTGTAAAATGGTCATTCGAAGAACTACGAACGATGGTACCCCAATGAGGTGGTGCACCATCTTGTTGCAAAAAGACATGTGGCTGAAGCTCTTCTAGTTGTGAATATAAGGAAGTTTTCCAACATGTCTAAGTATACGACTGATGATACCGTCTTTTGTGTAAAAAAGAAAGGCTCGATGACTCGGTCGTGCATTAGTCCACACCCCACATTAACCTTTGGAGAATACCTTTGTGCCTCACGGTATTCATGAGGGTTTTCAGATCATAATTATAATTAATAAGCAATTAATAAGCAGACGATATTTAGAAAAGTACCGATATTTAGACTGGAAAATGAAATTATCTGAAATTAGCCTCACGCGCAGACGATGTTTGCAAAAGTAAAGATATTCAAACCTGAAAAGGAAAATATATAAGTTATTCCATCAATAAATGCCATAAGTTTGTTTATATCTTCATTATTTTATGAGTTATTAAACATCAAATTGGGTCAGGGACTTTATAAACACTGTGTATAATACTTGAAATTTTTACAATACTTTCTTTACTTCGTACAAAGAAGCAAAGATGAAAGCTTTTCTCAGACAGTGAAACATTTATTGACGAGTCGCTTCTTGATCCTGTTGTAATTTTTACTATATAATCTTAAAAATTGTCAAGTGGATATTAGTGGATCTGAGAATAAAGCATACGAGTGGGCTTTGTTGAAAATTTTTTCAAGTGCTTTGTTTACAATCAATTGTCTTTTTACCTTGTACTGCATTCGTAGTGAAATGGAAACAAAAATATTCCGGCTCAGGAAAGTAAACAAACAAAAAAATTTTACAGAACTCAAGACATGCTACTTGCCAAATAAACAAACCTTGAGATTGATAAATCAGTCGTTTCGGAAATTTATGAATAATGACATTGAAAATGGATGAATTTTTAGCTGTTTTTATGGTCGATGTTTAAATGCCTCTTTTCATTGTTCCTCCCCACCTGGTAACAAATGTTACCTAACCTTCTTTTCGGTTTATTCAGTCTCGTGAACTCGCATCAAGACAGATTGTTCTCGCATTAAACGCTACACAAGTCACTGACTGTTCACCCAACCTCAAGTATTTAGAACGAGGTAGGAGGTGTATACGCTTTAAAAGCTTCCTTTTGCGGTGTGATAAATGGTGGCTTTTGATCTCCCAAATCACTCTTTGCGAGGAACTTTCGCTCACGACGTGGCCCTCCAAATCTATTAATTCTCACGGTTGTCAGTGCCTACTTAGAGCGCATGCAGATTTCGTGGGGAGATGATGCAGTAACCCCTCCAAGCTGCAAGAACTGGAACTCGGGTTGCTTGCTAAGTGACGTCAAATACTATTGTTAAGTACTTATGAGTTATGGATTCCGAAACATATAAAAGAACCTATACATTACATGCCTGTGCCCTGTATTCAGCCAGATTTAGGTAGCAGCTAGTTAAGATTTGCTGCGAGAGGTATCTTCTTTTAATGTATGACTGCTGGAGTATATTTCTGAATTTTTGTTTATGCATTGTAATAAAATAAGCTTAATTCTTTTAATTTGTGACTAACCCGATTAGAATGATGGTAATTACTCTCGGTTTTTATTGCATAAGGGGATATCAACTCCAGTTCCAGCTAAAGCATAAGTACCTGAGCTCCCGATTGATTCCTAATGGCAACAAGAAGCATTTACTTAATTTAATCATTCACTAATTAATTAAGCTAAATAGTATTCCTTAGTAATTCGTTATAATTCCCTAGCACTTTCTAATTTTGCGTGCTTTGCCTTAACTCAGTGATTCGCAACAACTGTGCCTCCAAATTTTAGAAATGCATATAGTAAAAATTATAATGGGTTTAATTCTAGTATACGGTACACATCAGTATTGGCGAAATTCGGTTTTTAAGACATTAATAAACGCGCCAACTGTTTTATCTAAGCCGATTTTGGTACTCTGGAGGACAGCGCATTTCGAAGCATTTTCGCGCATGTTAAGTACATAATTTAAATTGAGAGGTTGTGATTGGTGCAGATGGGAGACTAGCTTAGTTATTAGATATTTTTGTTATTTTTGATAACGTAAATTCAAGTATGCAAGGGCCGAAAGAAAAAGCATTAAACTCAACAGATAAACTGGTGGGATTCCCAAAACAAATAACTTTATGGAAGAATAAAGCTCAGGAAGCCAATTTGGAAAAGCTTCAGTCAGTCCCTAAAGATTTTAATAAAATGATTCATAAAATTGTCATTGACCATTTGACAATATTAGAGGAGAGAATTACTCCTTATTTCCCAAATTCAGATATAAAAAAATTTGATGGGATTTTTAATCCATTTGTGATAACGAATACTTCTGTATTTGAATTAACTTTGAATAAAGAGGAAGAACTAATTTCGCTTTCTAATAATCGAGATTTAATTTTAAAATAGTCAGAAGAATCGATTAATCTATTTTGTATTAAAGTTAGATGCGATTATCCCAGGATGGCCAAAAAAGCTTTATAAATATTATTACAATTTTCTACATCTTATTTGCGTGAATTCGGATTTTCAGTATTAACCGACATCCATAAACAAATAAAAGAGGGAGACTGTTAAATGTAGAAGACGATATGAGAGCAGCATTGTCATTTTTACGACGCAATATAAATGAAATTATCAAAAAGCACTGAGCTCAGATTTCTCTTTAAAAGTATTCTTATTATTAACTTGTAATGAATCCCTTAATATACTTACTGCTGTTTTTGTAGTACGTATTACACAGTCCAGTCACATTAATGTGACCATCTGTCAAAAGCCAGAATAACCACCTTTCGCAGAGCGGACTGCTGCGAGACGTGCAGGAAGAGAGTCACATAGGTCCCTGAAGGTGTTCTCTGGGATGTTGAGCCATGCCGACTCTAATGCAGTGGCCAGCTGCGCTAGATTACGCGGTTGAGGATCCATGGCGCGAACAACTCGATCGAGATGGTCGCACAGATGCTCGATTGGGTTTAAGTCAGGTGAGTTTGCTGGTCAGGGGAGGACGGTAAACTCATCCTGGTGCTCTTCGAACCACGCACGTACACTGGCAGCTGTATGGCACCTCGCATTGTCCTGCTGGAAGATGCCATCATCCTGAGGAAAAACAATGCGCATGTAGGGGT
>KK122531.1:167522-195135 GCA_000611955.2 Stegodyphus mimosarum
AAAAAAAAAAAAAAAAAAAAAAAAAGAGAAACACTGGCTTAACTGAATACCCACCTAAAAAACGAACGAAAGAGTGGAAGCACGTAAGGTTCCTAATCCTTTAAGACCAAGAGTAATCAGGTCATTTTACAAAAGCCGATTGACAAAATTTAACTTGCGTTTTTGATGTCTCGAAAGCGCGGTTTAAGATATGCATGTAAGATTTACATTTGTAACATCTATCAGACATATATTTATATTTACATTGTCTAACATAGTTATCTTTTTCTGAAATGGCATACCTCTTTTTTCCCTATTTTCCCTATTTTTATTATACGAAAGTGCCACAAATTTTGTAAAAGTCGCATGAATGGTTTTTAAAAAATTCTCTCTCAAAATTTTGGCTCCCCAATGTTAATTGAATTTGGTATATATTTATTAATATCTCTTTTTAGTCCAAAGGGGCAATTTGCCTAGAAGGACTATTAATTTCGTTTTGGCATTTTGCGTGGATTCACTATAAAAGTCGGTTCACTTTTCAGATTGTTGCCACCAAATATTTGAACCCTGTATTATACTTAAAGAAATTAAATAATGAAGAATGTGCATAAATGTATGTACGTTTCTCGCATTGTGATAAAATAGCGGTACCTAGAGCCATCCAATTTTGAATAACGTATGTTTTCACCCGAATATAGGCATTTGGAAGCCTAAATTTAAAATTTGTTTTATTACCTATTTCATATTTTGTAACACTTTAACGAATTTTTGATTAACAAAGTCAACGATTTCAAAGCGAGCAATGGCAACACTGTACGGTGGGAAAAAAATCTCCAGCGCGCGAGTCTATGTATCGGAAATTCTAAAGATATGCTCAATTTAAAATTATTTTGCGATATTGCTGTTAATTGAATTTTATGATTTAAGTGCGAAGAACCTGATATTTAATAAATAAAGGTAACACACGAAACGTTAAAAGAAGTCCTTTTAGGCGTAATGTAAAATCTGAAAGATTTCAGGTTTTTATTATATTTTTTTACATATATTTTCTATTTATGCTATAATTTTAATTGACCTCATCGTTCACTCTTGCACTAAGGAAACTTCTAAGTATTTTGTTAAAATAATTTGTAAAACATAAATTAATTTCTTATTCTTTCTAATAATATTTCATTTTAAACATTTTGTGAAAATACGTTTATAAAACATAATTTTTTTTTATTAAACTTACTTGATTCCTTCTTTCAGAATTCGAAGTTTAGGTTCAATCAAATAAAATTCGCAGGCATTGTCTGATTTGTTTTTAAAATTTGTATTTTAAAGTAATTTTTATAAATTTTTCGAAAGCATTTTTGAATAACAATCTATAAAATTTTTGCCATCATCTCAAAGTCGATGTGTTTGTACACTTGCAAAAAATTAGAGCTTTTTATACAGAATTTCCTAAGATATACGGGAATTCAGATGTTGGCGCGTTTTAAAATTTAGCATATTTGTTATAGGAGATAGTAATGCCAACTGTGTTTTACACACTTTGTTAAAATTATTTGTTGTTGGTGTTGTGACTTATCTCACTTGTCTGACAGTAAGATCAGAAAAAGGCCTACAAAATTCATAGTGGCAAGATACGATAGTCACACGATGCCTCAACGATCGATAACAACAGACAACACTCGATAGCCTCAACGATGCACACTCTGGATGCACTCGAATGACGACAAAATAGTAGTCCGCGTACAGGCAGGGTTTATATAGCTTTTGGCCTGCCTTCGAGAACATTCTAGGCCAAACCGGTAAGAATTCGTTCCAAAATGCTCTCCATTCGTCTATCGCGTATCGCCATTTTTATCGCCAAATGGGCGAATTCGCACCAAATCTGGCAACCTTGCATTCCTCTGCCACTTTCTGGCAACCCTAAAATCGCTCATCGGGAAGGCTATCTTACCGGCAGCTGGGCATATCGTAGAAATATCGCATTGAAGTATGGAATGAAATTAGAATCGAAAAATGAAGAAAAGATCGGTATGTCATCTCAGAAAAAGTCGGATTTTGTGTCGAAATACCTACGTTAAAACACTGTATATATAAGTATAATATATATCTTAAATCGCGCTTTCAATCACAAAAACGCGAGGTAAATTTCATCAATCGGCCCAGTAGAACGGGAGGTATCGAATTGTATTATTATTATTATTATTATTTGTGCAGAATGTAGCGGTAGCGAGCAAATACATTGATAAAACACAAAAGCAGATTGTCACTGATCTATAGTGTGAATAAGATATATGCTTTTGAAATAAACGTACGCGTTGCTATTTATTGCCGAGGAAAATGGAGAAATTTGTATTAAATTTTAAAATTTTATTTTTTTTCCATTTCACATAGAAGTTATATCTCCGAGCCTATATCATCTGCAGTAGCAAATTACACTCCGTAACATACTTTACGCTAATTATCTAGTTATTAAGATTTTGATCTTTGCTGTAACTTACGCTTTCCGTATTCGTCACCAGAATTCAAATTATTTTAAAAATATATAAGCTGAGGGTTTTGAATCTTAGACAGAGAGAGTTTCTGGCACTCGTCCCGCGCTGCTAGAGTTTTTCGGCCATTTCTATCTAAAAGTGATTATTCCGGCTTTTAACATTCTCTCGTTAGTCGATACTTTAAATTTAACCTTACGTGCTCTGAAGAAATTGAAGCTTGTTAGCCCAGTTTATTGATCGCGTAGTCTTAAACTACTTGACTGCTTTGTAGCGACTTATATTTATTTTAAATAACCAATTTTATTTAATTTTACGTTCTTTCCTATAAGCCTTCATTCCCCTAATTGTCAATGCCAGAATATTTAAATTTGAGAGCTCTCTTGAAGTAATGCAAATTCTAACTTGACGAGAAAAGGTTTAAATGCCGAGTTCTCGAAGGGAAGTTAGAGAGTGGGCGAGCACTGTACGCTTGTAGCGTGATGTTCTGCTTTGCATTTTATTGCTGGTTAACGTGGCGTAGAAGCTATTACTTTGCTGCCACTAGAAATTCGACACTGCTTTAGAAAACAAGATTATCTGAGCCCTGTAGCGCAATTCACTGCTTGTTAATATCTTCGAATTTTTAGTTTAGTTCTTATTATTTGAGTTACCGCCCGAGTGAGGCTTTGTGAATTAGCAGCAAGTCGACGCATTGTGAATTTTAAAGAGTTCTTTTTACCCTTCTCCTGTGTGATTTCTACACGTATTTCAGCTGTAACATTAGGAGATAGACCAGAGGATCTGGCAGCTTTATCAACGATTAAATTACTTTGACTGTTATTACTTAGTTTACTTCGCTACGAGAAGTGGTTTTTTATAGCACAAGTCGTGCTTCGTAAGTTAAAAGTTCAGCAGAATCTGCAAGGCTTCACGTCAGCTTCCAGATCGAAAGCAGTCCTATAAGTCCCAACGTGAACAGTTCTATACTAGAATGATCGTGAAACTATGACATTGGAGAAGCGTAATTTTATTGTAGAAATGTTGCTGTAGATTATGACCAGGAGAAGGAAAGTATTCTTGCTATGGGAAACATTTACAAAAAAAAAAAAAAAATCGATGCAGCAACATAAGCAAGGATTGTCGAAGCGGTCAAACCAAGCTGGAATTTGACAAGCGGGTTGTAGAGCCTTTGGTATGTGTACATTGATGTTACCAGATCTTGAAGTAAGAATTTACCAATGCCCTTGTAGCAGTTCAAGGCTTGTCCTCGGAGAACTGATGTAGCTATAACCACTTTTTGGATGCCGTCAACTGGGTGGAGTCCGGCAACACCACTAAGGATTGTGGACGCTGTCAAAACAACGAGCAGTTTGAGAGGTAGAGACAATGGGGTTGTAGAGTCGTTGGTATGTGTACATTGATGTTACCGGATCTCCAAGTAGGAATTTGCCAATGCCCTTGTACCAGTTGAAGGCTTGTCCTTGAAGAACTGATATTGCTATAACCACTTTTTGGATGTCGCCAACTGGGTGCAGTCCGGCAACACCAATAAGGATTGTCGAAGCTGTCAAAACAACGAGCAGTTTGAGAGGTAGACACAACGAGGTTGTAGAGTCTTTGGTATGCGCACACTGATGTTACCAGACCCCTAAGTAAGAATTTGCCAATGCTCTTGTACCAGTTCAAGGCTTGCCCTCGGAGGATTAATGTTACTATAGCCCCTTTTCGGATGTCTCTAACTGGGTGCAGTAGAAAGTTATCATCTAGTTGGTCCATAAATGCAGTTGTCGAGCCTTTGCCATCAAATAGGCACTGAGGCCTCAACGAAACTCTCATGGTATAGATAATATATCCACATCCATCCATAGGATTGGTTTGAGCCACTGGTGCAGTTAAAGTGAAATGTAGCTTTCTTCATAGACCTAAGCTGTTTCGGGCGCCATTTATGGAGTCCTGTTCTCTTAGGAAGCATAAAATGTAGATCCTACTGAAGACGAGATAGCGAATTCTCGCTATGTTTTGAAAAACAAATGACTGTCAACGAAGGTTATTAACAACCATTTAATTTCAACTAAACTGAACAGAACATGCACACATTAGGTGCTTCTAAACTAACCACCGCTTATGGCTAAGTAACTTCAACACAAAATGGTATGTACATTCAGAATGAATCAGTTTCAACTACAAGACTGGCTCCTGCTTCAAACTATTGTCTCTACACAGCAAATCCGAGTGTAAATTATCAACTTAATTTTAAAGTAAGTGGCTAGCACAAATATGTAACTACAGAGTTACTTGCAAACACGCTGCTTAACTCGGTCTCGGCGTGACCAGTTCTAGTCGTAACTAACTCTTTCACTTTTAACTCCTACTTAAATACTACAATGTACGTCCAGAAAGTAAGTTCCGTTTGGTAATAAAAGTAAATTGTGTACAGCTACAGAAAAGTTATTTATTGCACAAAATTCAACAACTCTTAAACTACTTTTCCACATAACTGCCGAAATATTGCAGGCATTTGTCATAGCGTGGCACAAGTTTTTGTATACCTTCTTCATAGAAATTTGCCGCCTGTGTCTTCAACCAGTTGGAAACAGTTTCTTTCAGCTCGTCGTCATTGTTAAAGTGTTGACCGCCAAGGAAAGACTTAAGATGTAAGAACAGATGAAAGTCGCTAGGAGCGAGGTCAGGGCTGTACGGAGGATGGTCAAACACGTCCCAGCCAAATCCCTGTAGGAGGTTTTTCGTCACATTTGCAGTGTGTGGTCGTGCGTTGTCGTGAAGAAAAACAACACCTTTTGACAGCAATCCTCGGCGCTTATTCTGAATTGCACGGCGCAATTTCCGAAGTGTCTCGCAATAAGCATCTGCTCTGATTGTTTGACCACGCGGTAAGAAATTAATGAGTAAGATGCCTTTCCAGTCCCAGAACACTGTGCACATCATTTTTCGAGGTGTCAAGATTTGCTTCGGCTTAACCTTTGCTGGGGATGAAGTGTGCCTCCATTCCATTGATTGCCGCTTACTTTCAGGGGTGTCGTAAGAAACCCAAGTTTCATCTCCTGTGACTATCTGTGTCAGAAATTCTTCACCGCTTTCAGCATAACGGGTCAAAAACTGAAGTGCACTACCCATCCGTTTTGTTTTGTGTTGCTCAGTAAGAATCTTTGGTACCCAACGTGAGCAAAGTTTACGAAATTTCAGTTTTTCGGTAACAATTTCATGCATTAGTGATCGTGAAATTTGGGGAAATTCCATAGCGAGAGCACTAATTGTAAACCTTCGGTTTTCATGGATCTTGTCATCAATCGCGTGAACCAGTTCTTCTGTAACCAAAGATGGACGCCCACTTCGTTCTTCATCGTGCGCATCACTACGTCCGTCATTGAACTTTCGGACCCATCTTCTCACCATTGAATCACTCATCGCTTTTGGTCCGTAAACATCGCAAATTTGCCGATAAATTTCACTAGGTTTCACTTTCCTCGCATTCAGAAAACGAATCACAGATCTGATTTCACAAGCGGCGGGATTTTCAATCAACACCGACATTGTAAACAAGCACAACAAAGCGTACGTGACTGACAGCGATCTCCAAATGGCGCGCGTTTCTTCTCCTTGATACAGAGCGTCTACTGCGCATGTGCGGAACTGCGATCGCAGAGCTGCAGCGGAGATAAATTGAAACGGAACTTACTTTCTGGACGTGCCTCGTATTTCCGAGTTCACTGGGATTTTGCATATAAATTTGAATTCTGGCAGGAAATTGAAATCAGAAGGGAAAGGAAAGTTTCTTAAAATAAAAATAATTGATCAGTACAAAATAAGGTCTTTGCAGGGTCTGGCTGGCATCATTGTGTATTAGTCTTCAATTTGAAGACTTAACTTTCCAACAGCACTATCTAATATCCCCCTAGGCATAATTGTCTTCCCATCATGCGTTAAAACTTGTATTCATATTTCTAATTTATTCTACACTGAGAAAATAAATTAAGATAATTTGCACATTTTATCGAATTCCATGAAAAGAACTGAACTGAAGGAAACACCACTGCTTCTAGATAAAAATGCAAATCTTGCTCGGCAAATGCGTAAGCGTACACGTGTGTGTAGGTGAATCCAGTAGAAAAACAGGCTTTATAAGAGCTTGGAGGGTAAGACGAATTGCGTTCGCTAGCACACCTCGGCGAATTTCTTGCAGTTATCTTGCAATATAATCGGTTAAATTCACATCGGAACACTAAAAATGAGTAACCATCAACGTTTAGATGATGGAATGAGGTGGCGAATTGTGGGGAGGCTATAGACAAGCCAATCGCAAGTCCAAATATGCAGAGAGTTAAATTTAACGCCCAGCGTCGTGCGTAACCTATGGAAATAGTTCCAGGATACTGGATTCATCGAGAGAAAGCCCGGGCAAAGTCGTTCAAGAGACACGACGGCCAGAGAAGATCGCTATTGGTCCATTTTAGCGAGGCGTAACAGAGGGGCTACAGCTTCTCAGCTGTCTCGGGACCTGTATGCAGCTACAGAACTCGTGTAAGAAGGGTGACTGTTCCCAAAAGACTGCGAAAGAGGGTGGTTTGCCAGAAGACCGGCTGTTTGCCCCCTGCTCACGTCTACGGACAGGAGAGTCCGATTAGTATGGTGCAGACTGCATAGTAATTGGAGTACGGAGCAATGGACGACTGTTCTGTTCACTAACGAGTCCCGTTTTAGCCTAAACACCGATTCTTGCCGTACTTTCATATGGAGAGAGCCAAGAACCCGCTGCCTACCCTCCAGTGTCCTCGAAATCAACAATTATGGCGATGACGCTGTAGTACTCTGGGCAGGCATCATGTTGGATGGCCGCACATCTTTTCACGTCTTTGACAGAGGCTCTGTGACGGGTGTGAGGTATAGAGATGAGGTCTTGGAGCCCTATGTGCGCCTTTCCCGGGTGCAGTGGGCCCCGGGTTCATTTTACAGGACGATAATGCGAGGCCCCATAGAGCTCTTCTGGTCGACGAATTTCTCGAGAGTGAGTATATTCGCCGGATGGATTGGCTAGCCAGGTCTCCAGACCTCAACCCGATCGAACATGTCTGGGACGCTCTGGGAGGGCAATTGCAACCCGCAACCCCTCTCCGAGAACCATCCAGGAACTGAAAACAGCATTGCTGAATGAGTGGGACCAATTACCACATGCACTGATAAACTGCTTTTTTTCCAGTTTGACATCGCGCCGCGAGGCCTGTATGGCTGTAAGAGGGGACCATACCTCCTATTAACCCTTTTCTTTTGTGTCTTTTCCAAACGCTGTTTCAGACCTTCAGACTCCCATGAGTGTTACACACGAACATGTGTGTCTATTATAACTGTTGAATGTTTATTTTATTTGTAATATATCAACCTATGTTCACACCAAATTTTATTAAAATCTATCCAGTAGTTCTGGAGATCGTAGATCAAATATGAAAATCCTCTTAATTTATTTCACCAGTGTACAAAACCTGCCAACCAGCAGCCGAACGCTTAAGGCTGCTGAACTCTGGTTGCTCGGTCTGGATTCGAGTCCCTGCGAACGGACTGGTGGTATGGGCGTTTTCGTGGTTTTCCCCATGTGTAACGTGGATGCGTTACCATGTGTAACGTGGTTGTGTAACGTGGATGCGTTACCATGTGTAACGTGGTTGTGTAAGGTGGATGCGTTATACATAGGCTTCTCTTACAGTTGCCTTACAATGTTCTCCATGTTGCATTCCTCCCTTCCGTATAGTGTCTTATGCCGAAGCATGTAATAAAATAAAAAATAAAATCCTGCAAAAGCTAGCTTTCCTCATAGCTAAAAGGACAAATAAAAAAGTTACCTTCTTAAAATAAAACTGAACTTTGGTATCATAACATGAGAAAAACCTGGAAAAAAAATGAATGGCAGCACTTACAGAATTATCAAAATACTAGCGGGCAACAGCCAAAGCAATATTTATCATTTATATGTACTGAAAAACTGAAAACAGAACTATTAATTTAATATACTGTACACAAAGTTGCTAGCTGCGATCAAAGCAAAATTTATGAGTTCTGTTCTTCCTGAAAAGAGAGTGCATAAAAACATTTCAAAGGAATATAAAGTCAGTTCATTCTTTCCAAGCAACAACCAATTCGTAAATAATGTCCAAACCTGTGGAATGTTTTATGTCCAAACCAGGGAGCATAAACTTTGGACGCTTCAGGTTAATACGTAGACATATGACGTCAAGATTTAAATTTAACGTAATATAACAACTTTTACTCAATATCAATAAAAGAATTAATGTGGCAATACCATACCGGGTCAGTTATACTAACCTGAAACAAAAAAGTTGCCAAAAGCAGCTATTTGTTTAAAATGCTGACATTAAGGAAGAATTTTCGACATGCAGTGATGTCACATAAAATAACGCGCTTTTTTCAACGTCAGAACATGACCTTGTAGGGATTTATATTTATTTTAAATAACCAGTTAAATTTAATTTTAAGTTACTTTCCTATAAGCCTTCATTCCCCTAATTGTCAGTGCCAGAATATTTAAATTTGGTAGCGCGCGTAAGTAATGCAAATTCTACCAGTGGGAGAATAAATTAAATATCGACGTTCCAGTAGAGAAATGGAGAGTCCGGGAAATTGCCGTGCGTGCTTATACTCGAACTTCTGTTTAGCAGTTACAGCTGGTTTGACGTGGCTTAATAGCTATTATTTTGCTGCCACTAGACTCATCTACACGCTGTAGGATGCAGGATTGTATGAGCCCTGTAGTTTAATTGCACTTATTGTGAATATCTCCAATTTTGAGTTTGATTCCACTGTTACAGTTGTAAGGAATTTAAGTTCATTAACGTTTATTTTATTTTAAAACTTTACTGTCATCCCTTATTTTCCACTCCCGGCCAGAATTAACGCATGAATATGTTGTATGCTTATTCAAATTGTACTTGTTAACGCTTAAGTATTTAAGTTGTGGCTTTTTGCCAAGAGTAGAGTAGAAAGAAGGAAGGAAAGAGAGTCCTCTTGCTACGAGTCTTCAATGTCCACCTTTAAGGCTAGATGTTTAACCCTCTTGAAAGTTAAAGACGTATTGTAGTTTTCCGCAGTTTGCGTACTACAGACTTAGTAATTTAAAAGGCCAGTCTTAGTACTAGTCATCTGTGTAAGATATTAAAAAATAGCTCTTATTTAAATTTTAGTTAGTTAGTAGTCTTATATTCCTTTACGTTCAGACCACAAGTGGTTGGTCTTTGCATCCCGAAGCTCGGGAACGTATGTAAAATCGATAAGCAAATAAAAGATAATTTGAATCCTCCTCATTTTTGTTGTATCTTCTACACACGCACGAACATAGCTTTTAGTAAGCTCCCTGTTCCTACTCAGGACTACAGTTATGTATGCGAAATCAACTAGAATCTACAGATGTCCTGATACAGTTACCGCCCAAACAGAGGCGTAGTATGTTAGCGTCGAGTTGACGCATTGTACATAATTTAAAGAGTTTAATAAAGGGCAGTTTTAACTTTTCTTCAATGCAATCACTACTTCTACAGATCCTACACAACGGATAGACAGTAGAACCTTACAACCTTATATAATAATAAAGCATTTAATATTTCGCAATGCTATTTCATATTTTGCAAAACTTATAGTTTTTTTTATTATCAAACTCTACGATTTGAAAGCGAGCAGTGGCAACACTTTTAGAAATAAAAGAGATTTTTATCTACAGCTCGCGAGATTGTTGCCACTTGGGAAAATAAGGGCGAAATTAGAGCTGTTATTTAATATCTCGACTGATTAAAGTCATACGAAGATGAGAATGGTCAAAATGGCTTCCCACGAATTTTTGGAATCTGTGTGTACCTTTCTCGAAACTCAATTATCCACCGTTCCGGAGAATAGTTGAGTTTCGAGAGAGTTCAACTATCCAGCGTTCCGGGGAAGATAATGCCACAAACAAACCAATAAACAAACAGACAAACCCGCACAGATATTAATAGTATAGATGCTGTTTTTACAAATTTGGGGATTAAGTTATCTATTTGTGAATCCGAAACATTTTACAACCAGGGTACGTACTAAAACTGATAGAATGATTTTCAAATGAAACCACGACAACCAATGTGTATCTGTTATTACATTTCATTTTCCTGAAAAGCTAAGAATTTAATGATGACTTCAAAATTGAATAATGTGTTCGAAATCAAGTAACGGATCCTAAAATATATAATTCCAGGTTGATTTTTATGGTTTCTATGAACGAATTGAACGTGCTTGTTTTATCAGCGTCCCGTTTTTGGAATATTTACTAAATTCAGCTCGATCAAAATTTAATTTGACCAAAAGATACAGAATAATGAGGAAAGTGTGATTTTGTTAATTAATTTGTACAATATTATCAGTGTCAGATGGCCTACTTTTGCCATTTAGGATGTTCTGTGTTTAGTTGACAATACGTTTTACTTAATTTTGATTACTTAATCAACATAAATTCCGCTAAGATTATATGCATAAAAGGAGGTTTACCTTCATGCAAAACTGTCTAAGGAAACACTTATTTATATTACACAAAAATAATACATTGATAATCACATGCAGTCAGTCCGTTCTAACACTGGGGAGCATGCATTTTCACTATAAATGTTTTTCCTTTTTCACGCTGTATAGTGTCTTTAAACAATTGGATAATAACTTTATTCCAAATTTTAAAATTATTTAAAATTTTTCTATGATTTTCTTAAACGAAATTTAAAGTTAAAATCGCAAGAAACGTTTATGTAAAACGAATAATTATTAATAATACTCTCCTTTTTTACTGAAAATAAGTTATTTTAAAACTCACTGTCACCTTAAGCAATAATATTTGTAACACAGAACACTGGTAAAGCCTTTAAGTAAAAATTTGACACATGAACTGAATCTTTCGAATTTTATTATGGAAAAATATATTAATTAATAAAATGTTATTAATAAATGTCGGATATGTATATCACATGACTTGCACGGCTTACTAAATTATATACTGCAATTCATTTAAACCTATTTCCTCAAATTTCATTACAGATACATTTCTCATTCAATAAATTTAGTTGACAATTCGCGGTAAGGCAAAAATACATTAAATCTCGACACAACTTCATTAAAAATTGTAAAATCCAGGGAAACCTAAAACACAAAATACAGTTAAAAACAGTCAAAAAAACAATTTTTATGAGTAAAATTTAGGGTTTCTACGTAAAAAACAAACAATTCGACCAACGGGAAGAAAGACAAATTTTTTAGTGCACAAAACTGAAAGTTTACTTTCGGTTTCCCTGGGCAAAAGGACACTGAAGTTGGTGAACCAATTGACATAATTCACTGTACTACTAAGAATTTCAAATGTAAACAAACGGCGCCCTCGTTAGGCCAATCGGCACTTAAAACATTTAAATTATTGATAATTTTACAAGTATTGCATATAGATTAACTAAAGGCATAAAAAATGTAATCGGACATAAGAATAGCAAAAAATTCAATTACTTTTAAAGCAAAAAATGCGCAGTTTACCTATATACACTGCTCGACATCGAAAATGCAACACCAAGAAGGAGCGGTCAGAAATTTATGCAAATTTTAGAGTAGACGCACGTCACCGAGTTATGCATGCGCAGCTCTCCGACGCACGTGAAGTTAGATATAAGGGAAGGAACGTGCAGAATGTTCAATATTCGTGTCGCTATTTCTGCCAGACGAATTACCGAAGAAAGTTGGTTTTTGTCCCGGAGGATACGTGTAATAGGAGAGGATGCCAGGCCGCCGTCAACGAAGGCACTTCCAGCAGATAGACGATTTTACGAGGCGTATGGTGATCGGACTGAGAAGGGCGGGTTGGTCCTTACGTCAAATCGCAGCTGATACCCACATGGATGCGAGCACGGTGCATCGGCTATGCCGAACGTGGTTGGAACAAGGGAATGTGGGAAGAAGGAGAAGTGTAGGTGCAGGCAGAGTGACGTCAGGACGCGTGGATCGATGCATCCGGCAACAAGCTGTGGTGATCCCGCAAGTCACTTGTACCGCGATTCTGCAGCCTGTGCAAGATACCCTGGATGTTCCCTTGTCGACGAGAACCATTTCCCTTCGATCGGTTGAACGTGGTCTGCACTCACGGCGTCCGTTAAGAACACTGCCATTGACCCCACAGCATAGAAGCCAACGTTTAGAATGGTGCCGGACTGAAGCGATGTGGATGAGAGAATGGCGAAACGTCGTGTTCTCAGATGAGTAACGCTCTCTTTAGCCAGTGACAGTCGCCGCATACGTGTGTGGCGTCGACGTGGAGACACATCTAATCCGGCAGTAACTGTGGAACTCCCCACCGAGCGACAACGAGGCATAATGTTTTGGGGCGCTATTGCCTACGATTCCAGGTCACCTCTAGTTCGAATTCAGGGCACTATGACGGCCCAACGATACTTGGATAATATACTGCGGCCGCTGGCAATCCCCTACCTTCAGGGGCTGCCTAACGCAATTTTTAAGCAGGATAACGTGCGACCACACAGTGCTCGCATCTGCCAATATGCTCTGCAAGGTATACAGATGCTTCTCTGGCCACTGTACTCTCCTGACCTGTCACCAATCGAACGTGTGTGGGATGTGATTAGACGCCGTTTGCACACTCTGCCCCTGCCTCGTTCAGAAGACGAA
This sequence comes from Stegodyphus mimosarum, assembly GCA_000611955.2. Taxonomy (NCBI): domain Eukaryota; kingdom Metazoa; phylum Arthropoda; class Arachnida; order Araneae; family Eresidae; genus Stegodyphus; species Stegodyphus mimosarum. The sequence continues at coordinate 180,671 of KK122531.1, forward strand.
CTGTGACAAATGGTTGAAAGGGAATGGAGAGCCATCCCTCAACCGCACTCTTATTGACTGCATGTCTAGACGTGTTTCTTCGTGCATCGCTGTCCGCGGTGGTCCTACATCCTACTGAGCCGACGCCGTTCTCGCTCTGTATTCTGACTATAATTTTGAAAGAAAGATCACTTATTGCTGCTTGCTGTCTCCGTTTTTTTTCCAAATTCCATCACTTTCTGACCACTCCTTCTCGGTGTTGCATTTTCAATGTCGAGCAGTGTATAAGAATTAAAAAAAAGCAAATCTGAAAGGTTTCAGATTTTAAATTACGTCCAAAGGCGCCTTTTTTAAACGTTTTGTGAGTTACCTTTATTTATTGAATATCATGTTCTTCGCATTTAAACCATAAAATTCAGTTCAACAGCAATATCGCAAAATAATTTTAAATTCAGTATATCTTTAGAATTTCCAATACACAATCTCACGCGCTGGAGATAAAAATGTTTTTTTTTTTCTGTACAACGTTGCCATGGCTCGCTTTGAAATCTTTGAGTTTGTTACTCAAATTCATTAACGTTTTACAAAATAAGAAATCGATAATAGAACAAATTCCAATTTCAAATTTGGGCTTCCAGATACCCATATTCGCAGTACGATTACGTCATTCAAAATTGGATGGCTCTAGGTACCGTCGTTTTACCACAATGCGAGAAACATACATACATTTATGCAGATTCTCAGTTATTTAATTTCTTTAACTATAATACAGGGTGATAATATTTCGTGGCAACAATTTTAAAAGTGAAACGGACATTCAACGCAAAATCGCAAAACGAAAACAATATTCCTTCAGGGACATAGCCCCTTTGGACTAAAAAAAACGGAGCTCTTTGAGCCGAATAACAGATTGGGAATATATATATGTATATAATCACAAAACATTTTTTTAAGAAAAGAAAATATAAATATGCCTAGTATTTTCGCGCATTAAGCTGCTGAAAAAATAATCAGTAAGGACATAAAGTAGGAAATTTGGAATTACTTTTTTACAAAGACGAAAACTGAAATTCATAATCAATAAATTTCAGATAATACTATAAATGCAACAGAAAATTTTTAAAATTGTTAAAACCGTAACTTTTAAATAAGCATACCCCAATTAAAAAATTTATGAAATTTTAAGAAATTTAAAAAACTGAAAATAAGAGGAATTCAATCAACTTCAATGTCACTTCATAGAATTAGTCAGCCGATGAAGCATTTCTGTGTATTTTAATTATAATAGTTCACCCAAAAATTCTGGCCCTTACCCAAAGCAAGGAAAAAAACAATGTAAATTTAAATTAGAATCTTGTACCTTAAATAAAGGTTAGGTTAGGTTACGTTATTCAATTATGGCGAAGCACACGAGGGCTATCTGCCTAAGGGGAGGGATACCTTCGTGGAGGACTTTCTAAGGGAAACTGGCTCGTATACACGTTACACATGAGGAAAACCACGAAAACGCCCATGCAGCCAGCCCGTTCGCGGGATTCGAACCTCGTACCGAACTACCAGTGTTCAGCGTCTTTACCGCTCGGCCGCTGGTGGACCCTTAAATAAAGAGAATAAATACCATTTCACTTAACGAAAACGAAAGTGAAATAATAAAATACTTCAGTAAATATAATAAAACAAAATTTTACCTTTAAACTGTAGCAAATAATCCAATGTATTTAAAACGCAAGTGAAATTTTAAAACTTAATTGAAAAGATGCAATTAAAACTCACAGTAAGAAATTAAAAACCTCGAGCGCTTTCATTAGACTACAACCGAAATAAGGATATTTTGTTTCAGTAGTAACGTATAGGTTTGCCATTTTGGCTTCATTGGCGAAATTAAAAAACCTGTATATATACGTCTGGGGCGGGCGATTGCAATGAAAAAAGAGGTGCACAAACTAGATGTTATAGCAGTGTCATATACAAAATTTTAATGTTCTACAGTATTAAAATTTTGTATATGTATTGTTCCTATGTACAAAATTTTAATGCTAAGTTATGCGAGATACAGTGTCTAACAAAAGTGATGGGACACTTCTGCTTTACAAAAGGAAACTGTAGTAAAATAAATTAAAAAACATGTAAAAATTTTTTGTGAGTGTGTTTCATACTTAAATTTAGTAGCAATTATTACATAACATACATTTTCTCAAAATATTAAAATATTAATTTAATAAAAAGACAATTGTTTAGAACGGAGCAAAAAATGACTCACATAAGTGATGGGACACTTACTTCTCCACTTTACTGTTGGCACCAAGTTCTGTTTGCTAAATTCTTCCCTGCGTTTTCTCTACACCAAGATTCTACCGTCCGAACCAAATATATTAAATTTACTCTCATCAGCAAATATAACTTTTCCAGTAATCATAATTCTTATTTATGTTGGATTTTGCGAAAGCCAGTCTGAGTTTTCTATTCTTTTCACTTACGAAGAATTTTTTCCTGGCTGCTCTACCGTGATATCCAGTAGATCGAATTACTCTGCTAATAGTCTCAGGATTAACAATTACTTCATTAACATTACTTGTTAATCAGCAGCAACTTTAGGAGCACTCATTCTTGGATTTTTTTTAACATTTCGAACGATAATTCGCTTTATTCCATTGGATAGCTTTGATGGTCGGCCAGGTCTTCTTTTATCGTGAATGATATGATTCTTTTTATATCGTTTAATGATATTAAAAACTGTTGAATGACTCAAGTTAACTGTTTCAGCAGTTTCTCTAATACATTTTCCACGTTCAATATGCAAATTAATAACTAATTTTCGAATTTCAGACAGTTTCTTTCCGTTTAGCATTCATGGCTGCACAGAGCTAAAAAACACAAAAATTCCAAAACAAACTGGTGAGAAATAATGCAGACGATTTTATAAATTATTGCCAATTGCTTTTGAGTAAAAATAAAAGCCCCCAAAAATATTTTTAATTGCTTACTTCAGACGATTTTTGTTGCATAGTCTAATGGTGTCCCGTCACTTATGTGAGCCATTTTTTGCTCCGTTCTAAACAATTGTATTTTTATTAAATTAATATTTTAATATTTTGAGAAAATGTATGCTATGTAATAATTGTTACTAAATTTAAGTATGAAACACACCCACAAAAAATTTTTACATGTTTTTTTAATTTATTTTATTACAGTTTCCTTTTCTAAAGCACAAGTGTCCGATCACTTTTGTGAGGCACTGTACATACATACGTACTAACGTACGTACAGACGTCATGAAGAAATCTCTTCTGAATCCATTTTACACTCCGTTTCCGAAAATGTGTCCTTTATTCTTTCCGTGCGTACAGATGATACGTAAAAGCATCATTCAAATCGTTTCCAGAGCGAGTAGTGGAAATGGATACTTCCGTTGAAATAGTATACCTGAAATTTTTCGTAATTACAACACCTTCTTTACTTCGTGTAAAGGAGTAAAAATGAGCAGTCCTATAGAAAATCTGAAAGCCGAGATTAATGAGAGTAGAACAGAGTAGAATGAAAGTAGAATGAACAAAAATTATCGGCTATGGAATTCAACTTGACGACATGATTCGTTATCTGAAAATTTTCGAATATAATATATGTGGAACTGGGGGGGGGGGCAGAAAAGTGAAAAAAAAATTACTCTTTTAGTTTGTTCCACTGAGAATGAAAGAAATAACTTTATCTTTTTAGAGAAAGAAATACATATCGAATAAACAAGTAAAATCTAATTATCATGAAGATAAAGCGAATTAACTTGCACATGCTATTAATCAGAGATTCAGCAAGATTTGAGCCTTCTTTTCTTTGTGGAATCCATTAATGTGCTTTAGTGGTTCGATCTAACATGTATTTAAGTTGGGTATAGTATTTCAATCATTTTGTTAGCAACATCGCCCGAATACCATGTCCAGGCTCACGATTTAGCTTTCACGGAACACTAATAAGTATTAATAGTTCCACGCCTTCCAAAAGATTCATGAATGCCACATGAGATCATGCTATTCGATTAGAAAATCGTAACCGCGGTTTGTTGAACTCGGAAGAGAATTTCTTTTTCGCGAGTTCGGACTAAGTGGCGCCTTTACAAATAATAGGTCATAACCCAAACAGTCATTGTCTGAAGCATCTCGAAAATAAAATGACGAATATTTACATACGTGACCTGTTAAAACAAAAATAAAACTATGATTACAGTTTTACCATGATATTTAAAACCACCGAGTCACTTAATAGCCTGCTCTATGTTTACTTCAAAAGGATCGCAGAAAGAATTCTATATAATAAGAAAACTTGTTTCAGTGTTGCCAGGTAAAGCCGTGAACCGTGAGGTAAAGGAAACGATAAGAAAATTTGTTATTACGTATCAAAAGAACTGTATCTTTGAACTCAAAAGGAGATAGTTCGCGTGCTAGATGTTAGATTATTCGAAACTTGCTTAATTTGCATGAATTTATTCTATCGTGGTACACTTCACTACATTTTGAAAATTTTTGGTAATAATATGGAGTCGTAAAAGTTTTTATAAAAATCTGATGTGTAAACCATAATAGAATAAATGCAGTCTTTAAAGTTCACGATATTCGTTTACCATAGCGACACTCTGGCACTAGGTTCACTTAACAGTGTTCCATCCCATTCTTTTTATAACTCAAGAATGCACAAAAATTATATCATCTGCAGCATTATCTAATCGTTGCCACATGTTTTATTCAAATACTATAATAAATCTAAAACGATGTATAAGAAATTAAACCATAGGTTCACAACCTTTTTCGAATTGGTGCCCCCTTTTCTAGTGAATATTTCAATACCGCCCCCCTAGAGAAATAAGAGCGTACATAACGCATGGTGAAAACAAGAATTAAATAAAAAAATTACTAATAGATAGAATGTTGTTGGAATTGAAACTCTACTGAATTTCTTCGTTATTTAAAAAGAAAAATAAAAGTTTTAGCTTACCTGTTATAAGGACAGGCAGGGGTTTTGATGATACGAAATAATCCATAATAAACTATTGCTTTCCAAATAAATAAATTGACAGTTTCAGAGAACGCTCAAAAGGCATACTTAATTATTATTAAAAAGTATTTTTATTAAAATTTTTATTAAAAAAGGCATCGAATTTCTAACTTAACTAATGAGAAGGCTGAATTTGATGCATTTTAAGAAGCTTGTTAATATCAGGCTCGATTTTACTTAAAAACAATCGTAAATCGCCGCGTTCAGTAACATGGAGCCGATTTCTCTTTTTCGTTACCAATGTTGCTACAGCACTAAATCCACGTTCTGCTAAATATGAAGATGGGAATGCTAGCAGAAATCGTTGCACAATCGACCATAATCTTGGATACAATTGCGAAATCGACTTCTGCAGCCAAAATTCTTGGTAGCCATTCTTGAATTTAATTTTTAATTCCTCATTTGTCGTCAGTTCTATCAGTTCTTCTTCTAACTGAGATGGTCCTGCTGTGTTGACATTGGAAAAAGGATCCAAAACCCAGTCTGGTATGTCCATGTTTAAAATGTCCTCGAATCGTTCCTTGAAGTCATTGTAGAGGTTTTCCAAGTGCTGACAGTAAACAAGCAAGTCGTCGTGCTTGAATGATACTGCTGATAAACATGGGAAGGTATGGAATTCACGTCTGCCTATATTTCTTTTATATAATAGCAGTTTAGACACGAAAGCAGCAATGCTATTTTTAGTCTTAATCAAGTTTAAGTCTTCTCCTTGAAGTTGGAGATTGACATCATTAAACAATTTATAGAGGTCTGCTAAGTACGCAATATCGTTTTTTGATGCGATGAGGTTGTCGCGCAATTCCGTGTCTTTGTTTCCTAGGAACTCTATCACAGATTCAAACAGATTGTAAAATCGAGTCAAACAAGTACCTTTTGAAAGCCAGCGCACCTCTGTGTGAAGCAGCAATCGGTTGAAATCTTCATCATTTGCAATGCAAAGCTGACTAAATAATCTGTCATTCAACGAGTTACTTCTGATTTTATTAACTGCTCTTATAACATATTGCAGTGATGTATGGAGACGTTCGCTCAAATTTTTCGCAACCAAATGCTGTCGATGAATTACGCAATGCACAGCAAGCACGTCCGGAACTTTATTTTTTAAGCATGCTATGAAGCCTTTGTGACGCCCTGTCATAGCCGGTGCGCCATCCGTAGCAACCGACAAAATATTATTAAAAGGAATTTCCTTTTCGTCAAAAAACTTTTGCAGTGTATCAAATATGGTTTCTCCTTTTGTATCTGTTTCCAAATTGGTAGCAAACAACATTTCTTGACATATTTTTTCATCTTTGATAAACCTCACGTACGACAATAACAATGCTTCATTGGTTGGTAAAGTGGACTCATCCAGCTGAATTGAAAATTGACAAGTCTGCAGATAATTGCACAACGATTCTTCAATGTTTTCAGCCATCTCATCAATTCGTCTTTGCACAGAATTATTGCTCAAAGGAATTTTTCGGATAATATCTGTAGCTGGTTTATGGAGCACGGTGGTTATTACTTCTTTAACTGCTGGTAAAATTAAATCTTCCCCAATAGTATGTGGCTTGCCTGTTTTAGCAATCAACAATGAGATATTGTACGAAGCTCGAAGTCCGTCATCGTCTTGTTTAGAAGCTGATGAAAATAATTTTGATATAGTTGGCTGATTTTCAATCTTCTTTTTTATCTCTAGAAAATAGGTCATATCTCTGTCTTTCTTATCCGGATGCATTTTATTAAGATGATCTTGAAGCCTAGAAGGTTTCATCGCTTCATTCGAAAATGTTTTTTGACAAATAAGGCACAATGGAGATGATGGATTTGAGGGATTTTCGATAAATCCGTATTTTATATAATCCGCACTGTACTGCCGCCTCTTCTTTTTTGCTTCCGACATGGGTTTTTCTTTACTTATACTTGATCCAAGTTAAGGGAGCTGCAAGGGATACTGCCGGTTTAAATAATATAAGTTGAAGTAGCAAAATATTAAGGCAACGCCGTTTTCATCGTACGCAGTACATGCTGCGATGAACGATAGATAGTGTGAGCCTGAGTCTGTAGCATTCTGCGGGGCTGTTCTATTTTTAGCTACCTACAATTTTTGATCGGGTAAACCACTGGTGACGATTTGTCTACTCCGCCGCCGCTTATTTCGGCGCTCTAATTTTTTCCCGCGTCCAACGTCGCCTACGCACTTTTACAGACTCTCTTAGAATACAGTTTAGTTGGAGATCTCGCTATCGTTGCCGCTTGTAAGTGGCATTTTTTAGTCCCAGTGACATTTTTTGTAAATGTTACGGCCAAAGCCCGAAATCGGCCAATTCGCATTTTGGCCAACGTTGCTGTAAACTTACCGGCGAATGTCCAATCTTTTTGTTGATTTCTGGCTTTGACCGGCCAATTTGGGAAAAAAGAAATCAAGGGCAGATGGTTTTACACACTGTTAAAAATGAAGTATTTAAAAATGAGTACTTCTGTGAGTTCAACGAGTAGAAACTATTCAGTGAACGCATATGCTGTAACAATGTGATAGTGTGAAGATTAGATTTGCGCCCTTCAAAATGACGAATTATATCTTAAGCAAATGCGTTGCGTATCGAGTATGAATACAGAGGCAAATTGAGTACTCAATTTGTCAACTACCTTTAAGGGTGATCCTTAGTCTTTTTCTGCTCCATAGACTCAATCTACCATTATCACATCAGGCTTTGGCCAAGAATTCCCAGCCACTTCGCGAAATGGCCGGCCAAAGTATAAAATACAATATTAATTGCAAGTATTTCGGACTTTGGCCAAACCTCCTGGCCAAAACGCGAACTGGCCGAACTTCGGGCTTTGGACGTAACATAAATATGTACATAAAGACAATAAAGATATATTTTTGCACTGAAGGCTTTTCCTTCTGATATTATGAACTCCGGTTCTACTGCTCCTTTCACTAAAATGGTGACCCTTTCAACAAAAGTCAACAGTTTTCTGCGACTTTTTGGAGTGCATCTCGCCAAATTGGCAAGACAGGTTGCTAGTTTTAGCACATGCAGCCCCAGAATCGTACATACTAGAGAGGTATGTCTTTCTCTGAACAGTGAAGTCTCATATCGAAATATGTGAATTTTCGCACACGTGATAGAAATGAATTATCAGCGTGATTTTAAAGTCTTTTTTAGACTATATTTGGCTAATCTTCCAACGCCCCTCTGTGCCATATCAACGCCCCCTAATTTTCTCTGGGTTTTTTACCGCCCCCCTGAAAGCCTGAAACGCCCACAAGGGGGCGTTATCGCCCACGTTGGGAACCTATGAATTAAACAAACAAACAAAAATAAGAAACAGTTTTTTCACAGACGATTCAGTATTTTTCATTCAATTAATTCAGTTTTAACTTCGCGACAAGGCAAAAATACATAAAAACTAAAAATATCTATATTAAAAATTACGAAGTAAATCTTAAACACTTATTTCCTAGAAGAAATTCCGGAATGGATTAAATATGATTTAATTCGCAATAATAAAAGAAGGCGTTATCTTTCTTGTTGCGAAGCTTAGTTTCTCTAGATTGGCAATACATCCACTATTCTGCTAAGTTTCAAATGTAAACAAATATGTCCGCCATGAGAACAATTATTAGGCTTATCCGCACTTAAACAACTTTTAAATTGTTGATAATTCTACAAATATTTAATGCAGATTTACTAAAACCTTAAGCGGAAGATAAGAACAACATAATTCAATCATTTTTAAAGCAAAAAATGCGCAATTTACAAGCATATAAGTATAAAAAACTGAGCTCACCGAGCCGAGTAACAGTATGGATATATATATACATATATTCATATACTTTTGGTGAGGCCGATTGCAATTAAAATGCGAGGTGCACATCTGCATGTTATAGAAGACCTATATACAAAATTTCCTCCCTGAGGCTCAATATATGCATATATTTATGCATTTTAGATGCGGCCGATTGGAACCAAAATAGGAAGTGGACATGTGCATGTTATCTGCATGTTCTGAGGCTACTCGTTTTTGAATTATGCGAGATACATACATATGTATGCACAGACGCCACGAAAAAATCTTTTCAGAATCCATTTTAAATCAGTTTCACAATTTTTTTGGGGGAAAAAGAATCCTTTATTCTGTCCTTATGTTCAGATGCCACGCAAAAACATCGTTAAATTGTATTAGATAGCGGTTAAAATGGATATTTTCGTTGAAATATGATCCCCGAAAATTTTCGCGATTACAATACTTCCCTTTTACTATGTACAAGGAAGGAAAAATATCGATTCAAAATAGGACATAATAGATTTAAATTCTATCATTTGAAAGCAATACAGAAATATTCATTATTACACATCTAACAGATGATATGTATTAGGACCTATAAGGACATGTGTTCAATTATGAAGCAAAGTTAGATATGCCATCATTTTGAACGTCTATACCTTTTTGAAGTTTTTTTTTACCTATTTTACTATTTAAAATCATCGCAAGGCAATAAAATATTAAATAACATTTAAGTTAACAAACAAAGATTATTAAACATGATTGATAATCAATGTATTGAATTTTTGGAATTTTTACAAAAGCAGAAAACTTTTTACTGAGCATTGCCATGTTATATACTGGTGTAATGTAAAGTTCGCAAATTCTCTCAGGTTCTTTTCTCAACCAGTGTTGCCAAAATAAGAAAGTAAAAATACCCATCGGTCAAATTGACTGATGTGTACTTACAGGTGAAGCATTTACATAATGGGAAGAAAAACCTAACTTTCACTCTAGCAATCGTCCTAACGTAGAAAGCTGAATTCTATGAAATATAAATAAAAAATCCTCTTGGAAAATTCCGCCTAGACAAGAAAGGGGTTAACCCTCTGACCGCGCCCTACCGAAGCACTCTAGCTCGAATCCTGGAGAACGTATGGATGTAAATTGTCTCTCCCTTTAGAGGAGGCAATGGTGGCCCATGTATTAGGTGCCTCCACATTACACAATAAAGTGACCACCGATTCTGGCCTTAATAGTGGCGAACACATATATATAAAATACGCACACTCACTTACAAAAGTTAAGCACGGAGAGGAAAATGCTAATTTCCGGAAGCCAATCAGAATTAAAAAGGATGCAATTCCCTGCAGAGGTAGACGGAAGTATGCAAATATGTTAGGTAACAGCCAATCGCGCTTTCATGTCAAGAATTATGCAAAAAAGGCAGCAGAAGCGAGCTTTATGAAAGGTTACAGAAGTTGATTGTAATTGCTGATAGAAGGTGCTTAAAACTTTCGTACAATTTGTTTTCAAGACATACGTGTTTCTATGACTTCCAGAAGGCGAATGGAAGATTCTCAGCCCTGGCGTGTTGTGGGGCAGTCGATCACAGATGTTGCTCTTTTCTTCGGCGTTCATCACTCTGTTATTTCACGTTTATGGAAACAATTCCAAACCACACAGACAGTTGTCCGAAGGCCCGTAGCCGGTCGCCGAAGAGTTACGACCCCCGCTGAAGATCGATATATTGCTATTGTAGCCAAGCGGAATCGCAGAGCGACCTTCACACGTGTGACATTTATGGTTACAGCGTCTATTGGTAAGGCGGTATCTGTAGGTACTGTACGCCGAAGATTACATATGAGTGGACTGTACGCCCGGTAGCCTGGAGTTTGTGTTCTTCTATCTGTCCAATCAAGAGGGGCACGATAACAGTGGTGCCGGGAACATGTCAATTGGAATGTGTCTGATTGGGGGAATGTCATGTTTAATGGTGAGTCAAGATTTGCTCTGGAGCCAATGACCAGCGTATAAGGATATGGCGTGAACAACGAACGCGCAATCAGTTCCAAATCATCACCGAACATCACGCAATTCCGAGACGGAAGCATTATGGTGTGGGCAGGGATTTCATTAGGATACCGCACGGACCTGCGCATCTTTAAACGGGTTTCTTTGACGGCTGTCCGGTATCGAGATGAAGTCCTAGAACCCATTGGGAGATTGTACACTGCAGCAGTTGGCCCTACTTTTGTTTTAATGGACGATAACGCACGTCCCCATAGAGCTGACATCGTCGACGACTACCTGGAGAGCGAAGGGATTGCGCGTATGGCGTGGCCAGCGTATTCGCCCGACCTTAATCCCATTGAAAATCTTTGGGATGCTCTCGGCCGTGCTGTATCTTCACGTTTCCCACCTCCAGCGACTCTTATTGAGCCGGAAACTGCTCTACAAGAAGAATAGAGATTGCTTAATTCTGCGGTGGTTAATAACCTAATTGAAAGCATGGTCACAAGGTGTAAACTTTGTATACAGATGAGGGGGGGATCACATACCCTATTAATGTCTTTCTTCTTTCACTTTATGCTGTTTATTTTCACTTTATACATAATTCTATTTAAGTCTCGAGTATGTCATTATCTGATAACTTACAAAAATTTAATATTGTTTTCACTTCTGTATATAATTATTGATTTTGTTTCATGCATAAATATATATGCTACTTTCCTGCCGAATTTTGTGTCAATCAAAGCAGTATTTGTTGATTTTTTTTGCATTTTACATCTTCGTGCTTAACTTTTGGAAGTGAGTGTCTATATATACAACGCCTATATACACCTATATATATATACAACAATATACACAATACAGTATGTACAATACACCTATATATTATATAATGATTAATGCCCACGATTGGGGGGGGACCTCTTGGAAAATAAGTTACATGAAAGGAATTTTCCATCTTTTCTATATTATGTTATATTATTATATAAGATATTTCTTCCGCCGTCTTAGCATGCCTTCGTATCGTAATGGTCGGCAAACTCGGCGCGTATTCGAGAGATCAGTAGCGAGGACAATTCTCATTTTTCATGACCTCTGCTTCCAAAAAATCTTAATGACTCTACAGTGGCGCCCGAACTAAAAAAGGTGTTGGATGATGATTCTCCACCACCAGTATTTGGCGATTGGGTTCCGTAATCCTCAGTCGCACTTAAAAAGGAGGAGTATATAAATTATTTCTCCCACCTTGTAAGGTTTTAGTTTAAACTAACACAGTTTTATGTTTAATTTCTTTTTCCTGTAAGCTCTTATTTCAACTTCCCGTTAGAAGGAGCGCGCGTTTCAGCTTTATGCTAATCTGAAGTGGAGCCAAGTTTTGTATTTAAAAGGTTAGCAAGGAACTTCTCGGTGTGAGAGAGCTTTTAGTCTCAGATCACTGCGGCTCTGTTCGACGTCTACCTGAGTAGCTAGTATTTAAATTCTAAGACTTAGCGCTGTTACGCTATTACTTATTGAAGAAATCTAAGTGCGTTAGTATTAGCTAAATCTTGGTACGCACCATTGATAGTTTAGCATAGAGGCCAACGTCGCGTTTATAGCTCTGAGAGCAACGACTACTTAATTTCTACTTACTTTATTTTAAATTATTTGATTGTTCAGTTTAGACCCAAGTGCGGTCATTATTTTCTGTTATCCCTTCCGAGTTGGGAAGTGGCTGTAAATAGTAGTTAATAAAAGGGTAATTTTAAAACCCTCCTTGCGTGCAGTTATTCTACCATTTAACCACAGTTATTCTACCACAGAGCATAGCTGCATTCAGCTCCCTGTTCAAGATCAGGACGTTAACACGGATAGGATCATGTTCGCCAAAAGTATGTACCGAACACTTAGTTCTGACAACCTTCTTAGCATGCCTTCGTGGTGTAGTGGTCAGCACGCTCTGCGCGTATTCGAGAGGTCCGTGGCTCGAGTCTCGGCGACAACATTGCTGATTTTTCATCTCTCCTGCTTCGAAATAACCTAATGTCTCTACAACTGCACACATAAAAATCACTTATTAAGTTGACTACATTTTTGAATATACTCGTCAAAAGAGTCAAGGAATCCGAAATAAGTTTAGATTACGTTTTTAATAATTATAAAAGTTCCACATTTTGTTTACATTCGTTTTTTAGCCGCAGAAATAACTGGTACATAATAGAATTTGCGTCCGATGTCAGTCTTCCAGTTAATAGTCAATAGATGTCACCGGGGGGGGAAGACAGTTCTATTATCCCCCATTTCTACTGGGCCGATTGAAGACATTCAAATTGCATTTTTCATGTCTCAAAAGCGCGGCTTAGGATATATATTAGATTTATATATAGCATTGTTTTAATATATGTATTTTGACACAAAATTGAAAGGTCATTTTTTCTGAAAGGACATGCCAATTTTTTTCCATATTTCAATTCAACAACTTAAATTATTGCTAAATATTCAATTTTGTAAAATTTGGTACTAAATTTACAGAGAAATTTAAAAATTTATATTGGCGCATTTTTTTCAGTTTGCGCCAAGAATAATTCATTTGACGAATTTCTTAATTTATAGCAACCTATTTTCCTTTCCTTTTTTTTATTGTATACGAGCGGAAAGAAAGTCTGTTCATTATTTTCAAATAATTTTAACAAAGTGCGTAAACTACATTTGGCGTTATTATCGCTTGTAACGAATATGCCAAATTTTAAAACGTGCCAATGTGTAAATTCACGTATATTTTAGGAAATTTTGGATAAAGAACTCTAATTTTTTGCAAGTGTGCCTAGAAATACATCTACTTTAGGATGATGATAAAAATTTTATAGGATATAATACAAAAATCATTTCAAAAAATTTGTAAAAATCATTTAAAAATAGGTCACAGAAAATGTGCGAATTATATTTGGATGAAACCCAAATTTCGAATCCTGGAAGAAGGAATCAAGTAAGTTTAATAAAGGAAATAGATATAAATAATTATCTATCGAATTCAATTAACACAGAGAATCTAAAATTTTGAGAGCTAATTTTTTAAAAAACAACTTTTGCGATTTTACAAAACTTGGCAGTTTGGCGTAATTTGAGTCGTAGAATCGAAATATGGAAAAACATTAGCATGTCGCTTCAGAAAAAGTCCGATTTTGTGTCTAAACACCTATATTAGAACACTGCTATATATAAATCTAATACATATTTTAAGTCGCGCTTTCGATACATGAAAAACGGAATTGAATTTCGTCAATCGGTCCAGTACAGCGAGAGATATAGAACTGTCCCCCCTTTTTTTTCTCCCCGTAGTGTACCATTTCGAGTATAAAACCACTTCGATTTCGTAAAAGCGTGTGAATTGTATATTTGAATTTGTAGTCCTAGCTTTTTCTCATTTTTGTTACTTTCTGAGAATTATTGATAATCACTGATTATGATTAGAGCATGTCCTATTAATTGAATGCAAATATTGAGGAGAAGAAAAAGGGTCAAATGATGTCTCAAGGAGAAATTATGAGCAGCTTCCCGTGAATTTTAGTAACTCAGCAGCAGAATGCCTATGCCGCCCAATCAGGACAGTGGTTACCCTATCGAAGGGCTCGGTTTCAAAGCCCGGAAAAGGCATAGGTAATTGTAAATGTATAGTACCTTTACGGCGTGGGTCC
>KK122531.1:195148-293235 GCA_000611955.2 Stegodyphus mimosarum
GACTTGAAAGTCCTTTCGCGCAGATTGGTGGTAAGGGAAGAAGGTGGGAGACCCTTGGATCCACCCACCGAGGTGCTCTCCCTCAAAATTGGGGTGGAACTGAGCCAAATCATAAAGTCACCTAGATGGCACACAAAGCTCTTGCCAACCACAGGCACAATCTAGTACTCCTTGCCATGATGAATTTCGTGGGCTTGATCTGATGCCAGACCAAGTGAGATTAGTAACGACAACAACCTGTGCTAAGATTTCCTTCAGAGAGTGCGTATTCTCTCTGAAGGAAATATTAGGTTCGAGCCTAGTCGAAGTCAGGGTTGATACCTGCTTGCAACTAAAGGACCTTGAATCTCTACCGATATTGCGTATGCCTAGTACACAAGTAGCCTTGGCACTTGGCATCCTTGACAAGTATGCCTAGGACACTTGCAGTTCCGAGTATGAAGGGCGGTGAATCAACCGCTTATGAAGTCATAGGTTCCATTCGCAGCCGAAGCTGAGGTTAATTTTCATCGTAACTAAACTCAGTGTCGCAACAGGCCTAGTGGGCCACGGCTTTCAGTGCCCTTTTTCTGCTTTCTTGACCTTTGGGTCCCGGAGTGCATCAGTATTTGCCTTGGGCAAGTGGCAAGCTTGTCACAGAACCCCCGGTGTTTAGTCCCCAAGCGAACTTGGTACTCATTTTATCGACGCACTTAAGGGATGAAAGGCTGGGTCAACCTTACCCAGCCGAGGGGTCGAACCCCGGACCCGTGGTGCAGCGGCCCGACGCGCTAGCCACTAACTTTCATTATGGTTCTTCTAATTATTTCCAAGCTGATATCTAAACTAACTACGTTCTTCTACTCCAACAGCCCTCACTGCTACAGAGAAAAAAGATGGTACAAAATAAATAGTAGTAAATAATAATCGTTAGAAAAATAAAGCTTCTTAGCGCGCCCTTATCAATGGCAACTACAGGCCAGATAAATATTAGCATGAAATCTTGAATAATATTCAAGTGGCAGCACAATCTGATATAAAACATATCTGAATGTGTTATTAAAACATTCTGAATGAACATATCCACTTTAATCTATTTATAGAAAGAAGAAAGTCTGTTTGTTTGTCCTCTAATAGCTCAGTTCCTACTATAGCTATCGTCACCAAACTTTCTACAATTCTTTTCTGGGTCCTGGAAAAGGTCGACGTCCACTTAAATCAGAAATATTAATTAAAAACTCGGAAAAAGGATTATTTTTGCCCTACTTTTTTCGACTGGCAACAGTTTCACTAGCTGGAGATGAAAATCTGTTTTATTTCGAGAAGCGTTGCCACTGCTCACTTCCAAATCCTAG
This sequence comes from Stegodyphus mimosarum, assembly GCA_000611955.2. Classification (NCBI taxonomy): domain Eukaryota; kingdom Metazoa; phylum Arthropoda; class Arachnida; order Araneae; family Eresidae; genus Stegodyphus; species Stegodyphus mimosarum. The sequence goes on from KK122531.1 coordinate 196,483, forward strand.
ATTTTGTTAATAAAAAATTTCCAAGTTTTACAACGAAATAAAAATAGCATTGCCAATCCATTAAATACATTATTCCCGATTCCAAAAATTCTTGGGAAGCCATTTCGACCGCGTACGACTTTAATCAGCCGAGATATTAATTAAAAACTCCGAAAACATTAATTTTCGCTTTCATTTTTCCCAGTGGCAACAGTCTCGGACGTTGAAGATAAAAATGCTTTATTTCGAAAAGTGTTTGCTACTGCTCGCTTTCAAATCCTAGAATTTGTTAATCAAAAGTTTGTAAATTTTACAAAATCTGTAAATATAAAGAACAATGTCTGTTTGTGTGTTTGTTCGCTTTACTTATTTCTGATCAATTATGATCCCTTTTTTGCCACATTTAATGAACTAAAATTGAATATAGGTGAAATATTGGATGGAACTTGAGCTTTTACGACCATTTGATTAGAAAGACGAAAATCATTCAAAACTGCGTGCCATTGTTGCTGATATAATGAGAGAGAATTAGTTTATTTTTCTACCGAATTTTTTTTTATGTGGGTTCCTTATCGCATCAGACTGAAAAATGTATGACTATGAATCGTATTTTTTGCATCGTTATTAGAGAAGGATTACAGCGGTATCGTTCTGTCTGTTGTTAGATGCATTCTTCTAAATCTAACTTAATGGGCTACTTCCGCTAGTCAAATAATATTGCATACAGAACACAAGAAAGAATAAAGTACGACGATCTTTTTCATCTTTTATATAAAAACACATATTATTTGTTCTATAATTTTTTTTCTGTGTCTTGAATTTTATTTCTTGGAGTTTTGTTTCCTGGTTATTAATATTAAGCGCTGAAGAAGCAAGAGGATTTTAGAACTTTAAACCCAAGCGTTCAATAATTGCATACTCTATTTTCAAATCTCACTCGTAGACGTTACGTTCAGAAATTCGATGCAGTAATAGCTGATGGTAAAAAAATAATTAATTTTTAAAATTCAAACTTAAAACATTGCCTGGAGGTAATCTCATTAGAAGCAGAAACTTTGGGGTAATTTGTTATTTGATATGATCCAGACAAAGTACTGATCTGCCATTGGAGGAAATCAATACCCGTATCTCTGCATAAACATGAGGTGGACAATGGTTGGCAAGGGCGTGGTCCATTACATAAATCAGGTTCTTTGACCGCAAAAACTTTTTGAGGATTCTTTGCAGATAAACAATCTCTGACCGGTTTGTGTTTTAGATTCGCGATCGTGCCGAGCACGGTGTTTGTGCAGAACACATATTTGCTTCTAAAAAGAAGGGCTTTCCGATTGGGAACGAACCTCATTTGCCTCCTGTTCTATCATCCAATCTTCTTTAAATGCATTGTAAGATCTGTTTCTGATACTCCACATAAACTAATTCCAGATCTTACAATGGACCTGGCGAATTCTCGGACAGGCGTATATGAATTATCAGCACAGAAGAAGTGTGAAAAGTAACCTTTTATTAATTCAAAGTTTAACAGAAAGGCATGATCTTCGTGCGTTTACAAAACACCTTCAACTTGCGGTGATAAACTTAAATGTAGACTACTACTACTACTACTCACCGTTGAGCAGACTCCCAACCAAAGTTATTATTCTCCATACGGGATTTCCACTTACTCATCGCAATTGATCTACTTCAGGCCAAACCCCAGCCAGGAGCTGGGATGACAGTACAGACAGCATTATTGTGTTACTAACAAATAATAATAATAATAACATGAGCAAACAAGGCTTTTGAAGAAGTACAATTTTTCAGCAATGAGACATTATTAAGGTGTTGTACTACGAATAAACAGAGTAATGCAATACATAAAGTGGAAACAGGGTATGTGCTATGTAATTAATATAAATGCACATTATTGTAGACAATAAAAATGCACATTACCGTAGACAATAAAAATGCACATTTCAATTCCAGATATACTTCTGGGTTACATAAAATGCATGTTGAAATTAAGAATGAGATGATACCACTAGTGAAATGACATGAGCATACAAGGCTCTTGAAGAAAGAACATGTTTTCAATGTAAAATAATGTCTTAAATGTAGACTATAATTCAAGTTGAATCTAAAATAAAAGAGTGCTGGATTAGCATGTTAATTTGCACCTAACAGGTTGACTCTCAAAAACCTAACAGGTGTGACGATAATCCGAAATGGCCAAGAGGCTTACTAGCGTAACAAACTTAAAATAAAAAACTTAAGGTATCAAACTTAAAATAAATTTCTTTCAAAATAAAAATCAAAAACAGTTTCATCCAATATAAATTTTGAACAAATGTACATGCTTTTCAGGAAATGATTGTCTGTTGGGGACCACATATACGGCTTCCCAAAATAAATTTAATATGCATTCCAATTACTTATTCGAAATAATTATAACAGCGTCAGTCTGTCTCTGTTTCCATGAAGTTCTCATTAATTGTGAACCAGGACACTTCTCAGCATCGCCAAACGACAGCTGTTGAGGGGAAACTCGAACTCGAAGTTGCTTAGCCAATAGCTAATGTAGCATTTCTGCTGAGTTGAATAGACTATGCATTTGAAACTACAGCGTTTAGTTATAAATTGCGTATGTCACTCGAAATACATTTCTTTCAAAAGACAGGAAAGATGAACAGTATTTAGTTACTGACTGAAAGACAAATGATGAATAATACCGACTAGATGAATAGCTTGATTAGAGTTTGTAACATTGCTTTGTTGCCGCCCAGACGGTATAGCGGTTAGGGTAGCCTGACTGCGATACCGAAGGGCCCGGGTTCGAATCCCGGAGGCATGGTTGTTACTGTCCGTCCCTTCATAGGAGGCGATGGTGGCCCATCTATTAGGTGTGTCCATAATAAAGAGACCATCACATCTGGCCTTAGGAGGGGCCGATGCCGACATAAGCAAGCGCCTGCCATTGGAGAAAAAAAAATTGCTTTGTTACTCGAAGAGAAAAAAAATCCCATATATACTTGCGGCTTGTAGTAATGTTCTTCCCATGAGAAGCAGTTCAATCACAAGTATCTCGATGTTTTTTAGTGCAAATTTCGTGAGATCTTATATTGGTATCCACCAAATTTATTATCTAAACTAGTGGGCAAGCCCGCCAGATGAACGGGGGCAGCCAAAACAAAATTTGTAAGTTCTATGTACCCCTGAAAAGCAAATGTATGAAAACATTTCAGTATGAAAGAAATTAGTTCATTCTTTCCAATTCGTAAATACCAATTCGTAAATAATTATTTTATTGCCGAACGAGAAGACAAAACTTTTGACACTTCAGGCTAATATGTAGGACGTCATGATTTAAATTTAATGTAATTTAACAAGATTCTCTCAATATTAATAAAAGATTTAACTAGCAATAATGTATCGTGTCAATTATTCTAACCTGAAGCAAAAAAGTTGCCAACAGTAGCTATTTATTTAAAATGTTGACATAAATGAACCGTTTTCTATATGCAGTGCCACTCGCCTTGTTTGCCACTCAGAAAAATGAGTGTGAAAATTACTATTTTTAGATGTTTAATTAATATATCGGCTGATTAAATTTTTACGAAGATGGCAACAATCAAAATGGCTTCCCACGAATTTTTGGAATCTGTAATAATATATTTAATGTTTGGCAGTGGTATTTTTGAAAGCGAGCAGTGGCAACAGTTCTCGAAATAAAGCAGGTGTTTATCTCCAGCGTGCAAGACTGTTGCCACTCGGGGAAATGAGGGCAAATTTAGCGTTTTCAGACCTTTTAACTAATATCTTCGCTAATTAAAGTTGTACGAAGATGAGAATGGTCAAAATGGTTTCCCACGAACTTTTCCAATTCGGGGGGGGGGCGGAGATGCCTCTCGAAATTCAATTCCTCGCCATTCCGGAGAATATAATGCTACAAACAAACAAACCGATAGACGCGCACACAAATCCTTTAATCTTTTCGTTAATACAATCAATAACGAAGCCATCAATTTGCATACTTTTGGGAACGCACGGCATTTCTTTTTATCTTTTACAAGAGGAAAAAGCATAGAAGAAGAAGAAGACAGTTTGATGATCTGTTTCTTTTTTATTTCTCGGCTAGTTTTCTTACCTCCTGTCCAACCTTTATAATGGATGAGACAGGGAAGAGGTAATATATATCAGACACTTCAATTTCTTTTTTTAATTCTTTTTATTGTTTATTTTTGGGCTGATATTTGTTCCAACAACTCATTGAACTCAGATGAGCGACGCCTTAGTTTGAACTTTCAACTCTTTTGTTCGTAGGAACTAGTTCTTTCTGAGGCTTGTTGCTATGTCAACCAATAACACAGAAAAATTCGAAAACCAAGGGCTAAATGCCGGACCAGTGACCTTGACACTAGAAAGAAATTTAATTGGGATTCATCCCCTTCACTCCCCCCTTCAGGTCTTTTGGACACAAAGTCAAGTGGGGAGGAAAGTGAAAAATATTCATCATGCCAAATCAATTACCCAGTTAGTTAAACAGCCTCTGTTCTTGAATTAACGGCTGCAGGTGAAGATAAATAACGTTTCCTAGACAAGCTCTCTCACGTGCTGCCCAGCAGTCGTGGCCTTCCAGGAGTGAGGAAAAGGTAGGAGGATACGGGGCAGAAGTAAAGTAATGGCACGCTCGTCGTGAGAAATTCAAATCTAGTTAATGAAATCATTGCCATTCTTGAAAAAAAATCGTGTTGTTTCAGCGTCCAACAAGCATTGCAGATTGACTAATCTAGCGCAAGTGGTATGTGAAAATCTATAACAAGCACTTTTCAAGTTCCTTTTCTTCTAAACGCCCTGCAGATTTTATGGAATGAAAAACCTTGAACGGGTCACGAGTCGTAAAGAAACATTTCTCATTTGCATTATGTTCGGCGTGTTATCAAGCTTCAGTTTAATTAACAGTTTTTTTATTTGTACGCTTGTATTATTCATGATAATTGCAGTTTTGTTATCGCATTTTAGCCTATTTTAACTAATTATGCAAATATATATAAAAAAATCTGATGTGTGCACCACGTGACATCCTTGCACGGAATATTAAATTATACGCATTCGTTTCATTTAAACTACATTTTTCATAAAATCTACTTCGTCGATAGCGCATGAACCACAATAGGATAAATGCATTCCTTTTAAAATTCACTATACTTGTTTACCATAGCGACACTCTGGCGCTAGGTTTACTTAACATCTCCTTCATTTTATAACTCAGAATGCACAAAAATTATATCACCTGAAGAATTATCTAATCATTGCCACATGTTCTATTCAAATACTATAATAAATTTAAAACGAAATTAAACAAATAAATTTTCACTCAAGATTCAGTATTTCTGATTCAATTAATTCACTTCTCGTTTCGCGACACAGCAAAAATACATAAAAACTCAAAATATCTAATATTAAAACTTACGAAGTAAATCTTAAACATTTATTTCTTCGAATAAATTCCAGAATGGATTAATCATGATTTAATTCGCAATAATAAAAGAAGGCGTTATCTTTGTTGTTGCGAAGGTTAGTTTCTCTAGATTACCAACAAATCCACTATTCTGCTAAGTTTCAAATGTAAACAAATATGGCTGCTATAGTAATAATAATTAGTCTTAGCCACACTTAAACAACTTTTAAATTGTTGGTAGTTCATAAAATATGCATGCAGATTAACTAAAGGCATAAAAACCTTAACCGAAAGATAAGAACAATATAATTCCTTCATTTCTAAAGCAAAAAAAGCACAATTTACAAACATATAAGAATAAAGAAACTGAGCTCAATGACCCGAGTAACAGGGTATATATATATATATATATATACTTATGGTGCAGCCGATTACAACCAAAATGGGAGATGCTCATCTACATGTTATAGCAGTCCTGTATACAAAATTTCAACATTCTGAGGCTACTCGTTTTTGAGTTATGCGAGATACATACGTACGCAGAGACGCCGCAAAAAATTCTCTTCAGAATCCATTTTAAATCAGTTTTATAATTTTTTTGGGGAAAAAGAGTCTTTTATTCTGTCCTTACGTACGAATGTTAGGCAAAAATATCATTAAATTGCCTTCGATAGCGGTCAAAATGGATATTTTCGTTGAAATATGACACCTGAAATTTTTCGCGATTACAATACTTCCTTTTTACTTCGTACAAGGAAGTAAAAAGGTGCTGGGAGAATTCTACTACATAAATTTGGTTAAAATGTAAGGTGTAATCCTCCTTCCGCCATGCCTTCGTGGTGTAACGGTAGCACAATCGGCGCGTATTCGAGAGGTTCAGGTTCGAGTCCCGGCAAGGGCATTGTTCATATTTAATGTCTTCTGGTTCAAAAAATTCTAATATCTGTTCAGTGCCGCCCGAACTAAAAGGTGATAGATGATGATTCTTCACCACCACGATCCCGTTATTCCCAGTCTCTCTTTAAAAGGGAGAGAATATAAGGTATTTCCCCCCTTCTTTCGGCATGCCTTCGTAGACTAATGGTAGCACACTCGGCGCGTATTCGAGAGGTTCAGGTTCGAGTTCCGGCCAGGGATTGCTCATTTTTCATGTCTCCTGCATCATAATAACCTAATTCTAAAATCTTATTCATCTTTTCTTCAAAAATTATAAAATAAAAATATTACTACCTTAAAATTTCCTGATTAAGCTGCACAATATACGTCTGAGTAAAGAATTTATTAAAGCTTTTTTTTTAAACTGATTTTTCAAAATGTTAACTTTCTAGGTTCCACTTTTTATTTATATAGAGTTTGCATTAAAATAAAAGAATCTTTTATGATTTGTATGTAATTATAATAATTGTTACAAAATTTTCGGGATAAAATTAACTATCTATAAAAAAGAAAGTTTGTTTGTTTACCTCTAATAACTCAGTCACTACTATAGCTATTGCCACCAAACTTTCTATAATATCTGTAATTCTGGCTACTGGAAAAGGTCGACGTCCACTAAAAAAAAATATATATATATATCAGAGATATTAATTTAAAACTCTGAAAGCAATAATTTTCGCATTCATTTTTCCGAGTGGCAACAGTCTCGCAAACTGGAGATGAAAATCTGCTTTATTTCGAAAATTGTTGCCACTATTAGCTTTCAAATCCTAGAGTTTGTTAGTAAAAAATTTGTAAATTTTACGATGAAATAAAAATAAGCATTGCCAAACATTAAATACATTATTCTCGATTCCAAAAATTCGCGGGAAGCCATTTTGACTGTTCCCGCCTTCGTAAGGCTTAAAAACTCTGAAAGCAATAATTTTCGCACTCATTTTTTCGAGTGGCAACACTCTCGCGTGTTGAAGATAAAAATTCTTGATTTCGAAAAGTATTGCTGCTGCTTGCTTCCAAATCGTAGAGTTTGTTAATGAAAAATTTGTAAGTTTCCCAAAATCTGTACATATAAAGAAGAATGTCTGTTTCTGTGTGTGTTTGTTTGTTCACGTTATTGATCTGATACAATTATGATAAACGTTTTGTCACGTTTAATCGACTAAATTTGAATATAGGTGAAATATTGGATGGAACTTGAGGTTTTACGACTATTTGATTAGAAAGACGAAAATAATTAAAAACTGCCTGCCATTGTTGCTGATATAATGAGAGAGAATTAGCTTGTTTTTCTATGGAAATTTTTTATGTGTGTTTCATATCGCATGAGACTGAAAAATGTATGACTATGAATCGTATTTTTTTTTTTGCATCGTTATTAGAGAAGGATTACAGCGGCGTCGTTCTCAATCTAACTTAACTGCCATCGCGTTCTCCCGCTACTTCATAATAGGAAAAGAAAGTGTGATGTGAGACTGTATAGATAAACTTAAAACATAATGCTTAAATTCTGTTTTACAAATCGCCAGATACCTGCATACATTATGATACAAATCTTATTAAAAGATTAAGATACGTACTTTGTTAAATTTTGTTCGTACTTGTCAAAAGATAAAAATCCTCAGTTATGAATTTTTGCGATAAGAAAAACCGGATTTTTTTTTCGGGGGGGGGGAGGTGCACTTACATGTGAACAGGTTATTTTTTTTTTACCGTAGCTGAAAGTTAGAAAGTAATTTTTCTCCAAGGTTTTTTTAAATTTTATCAAAATAGAAAAGCCATTTGCAGTTGAAAGTTGCCGTAATAAAAAAGCAAGTTTATAAAATATTCATATACAAATATGTATTTTTCCTGTATGCGTCATAGAAAATGAAACAGAAAAAAAAAGAACAGGTTGTTATTATTAGCTCTCAAGTTTTGTCCCTTATGGGAAGTTTTCATATTTAGTTTCTTTTAAGTGAGTTATTTAATGGTTATTTTAATATTTTACAATTATTTGAATAAATGATTGAGAATTTAATGTTTGGTTGTCAATATGTTTGAATAACAAAGCGTAACCAACAGAAATTTCTTGCAGATACCAACCCTTAAAGTTTTAGACAAAAAATACGAAAAAATTTGAATTTTTTTATTTGTGCCATTATTATTAGCCCAAAGAGGCAATTTGCCCAGAATGGCTATTAATTTCGTTTTGGCATTTTACGTTGATTCACTCAAAACGGCGTCTCAGTTTTCAAATTCTTTCTACCAGATATTAGAGCCCAGCATTATATTTTAAGACATTAAATAATGAAGAATCTGCATGAATGTATGTATGTGTCTCATACTGTGAAAAAACAACGGTAGCTAGGGGCATCCAATTTTGAATAACGTAGTTCTCCACTCGAATATGAGCATCTGGAAGCTCAAATCCGTAACTGCCGAGAGGATACCTGACACGCCAGGTATGTTCCAGAACCTAAGGAATTCTATGCACTGCTGCTCTCAGGCTTGCCAGACGACTTCTGGCCGTAATTTCGAACACCTGGTGTAGTACAATCTTTCAATAAAATGTTTTCTGTCCCATTAATCTATTACTGTTTCTGTTCTTTTTCTCTGCTTCTTTGCACCATAGCTTGTAAGGATCTTAAGTTTGACTAACGTTTATTTTATTTTAAAACTTTACTATCATCTCTTATTTTCCACTTCCGGCCAGAATAAACGCGTGAATATGTTTATGCAAACTGTACTTGCTAACGCTTAAGCATTTAAGTTGTGGCTTTTTGACAAGAGGGCATATGAAGAAGAGAGAGTGAGCCGTCTTGCCACGAGTCTTCACGCGAGCTTGCCATCAGTTACTGTCCGCCTTTAAGGCCAGAGGTTTAAACCCTCTTGAGAGTTAAAGACGTATTGTAGTTTGCGTACTACAGACGTAGTAATTTAAAAGGCCAGTCTTAGTGTTAGTCATCTGTGTAAAATATTAAAAGTTAGCTCTTATTTAAATTTTAGTTAGTTAGTAGGCTTATATTTTTACGTTCGGACCACGAGTGGTTGGTCTTCGTATCCCGAAATGCGGGAGCGACTGTAAAAACATGGAAAAATAAAGGGTAATTTTAACCCTTCTCATCTTGTCGTCTTTTCTACACTCCATAAGACATAGGTTGCAATCAACTCACTGTCCAGTCAGGACACGTCCTGTTCGCCAAGCAGATAAAAAGAAATACGAGTCTTGGTAGGTTTATCCTAATTTTATAACAGTTATTTTAAGTCTATGCATCTTTCCTATCCTTCTAGTTTCAGCTTATAATTTCCTACCAGAATGTATTTTCAGAAACGCGGTTAATGCAAATGAGTAAGAGTGGTATTTAAGACGATGTTTCACCGATTTCGTTAGAGAGCCCGAGTTCCTGAATAGCGCGCGTTTGTCTTTGGCTACGTCTCTCTCTAAGCTATTGCTACGCTCGGCCGTACTTTAGGTCCTTGATTGGCTTCGCCGACTTAATTGAGATTTAGCCAAGTTCTTACAATCTTGATAGCTTCGGCTATATCTTTCACTTAGCTAAGTTTAATTTCATATTAATTTGAGTTCAAGTCCAAGTGGAGGCTTTGCTGTAAGTTCCGAGTTAGGAGCTGATTGTGTAATATTTACGTATTTTGAGAAATCAAAGGGTAGTTAACCCTTCTTGGGTTTTACGTCTCTGTTCACATACTTAAGCGATTATTCGCTTACCAGTGTTAGGTGTTTCAAATACTAAAGTGTGAAATAAGAATGTGAAACCCCACAGTCTTATTATTTACTTCATATTTTGTAAAATTTAGCGAATTTTTGATTAAGAAACTCAAGGATTTCAAAACGAGCAATGGCAACACTGTATGGGGAAAATAAAATCTCCAGCACGCGAGACTGTGTGTCGGAAATTCTAAAGAATGCTCTTTTTTAAGTATTGTTCTTCAGAGATGATATAAATCTGTGCCAACGACTGCTACCACATTCATTATTTTGACGATGTTTCATCTGTGTTCTTTCCTTTTTATGAGGCTATATGTTTTGGAATTACACGCGATGGATGACGATTGTGAAAGTCTTTTGTTATTGGGCAGAAATAATGCGGACTGTCTCTTAATTCGTCCCTGATGCATGTATGTGGTGATGAAAATTCTGAAGTACGTAGGAAATGGACCATGTCGTAATTTGATTTACCTGTAGAATACCTATGAGTCTATTGGTATCAATACGGAAATACTTATACTGAAAGTGCCTCCCAGACGGTGTAGTGATTAGGGAAGCAGTCTACGATACCAAAGGGCTTGGGTTCGAATTCCGGAGAAGACATGGCTGGAACTGTCCCTCCCTTCATAGGAGGCAAAGGTAGTCCGGCTACAGCCAAAAACATCGCGGAGGAAACAACGCAAGGCGAAAACGTCGTGGTACAAAACATCGTGGGGGAAAAGAAAGCAAGGAGAAAACATCGCAGGTCTAAAACATTGTGAAAATATCGTCGTCAGAAATAAAGCGGTTCAAACCCTTCGCACTTTAAAAACATCGTGGTAAAAAATAAAGCACCTACAAATCATCGCATGACGATAACATTGCACACATGCGTTTTTGCTGTTTTAGAAGTTATAAATGTATATTCGCATAAAGATTTGGAAGCTCAAGAAATCTTTACGACATTTTAAGAATAAAAGGAAACAAAAGATATAATTTTCACCAACACAATATCAGATTAACAAACATGACAGAAAGTAATTTGATAATTAACGAAGCAATTTTTATAAGCGTAACCTCATGCAGTTATTTGTCTTCCATTTTCTAAGCATTTCATTTTTTTTTCATGAAAAATTATGATTAAAACTTTATATAAAAAATCAATTTATTAATGTCCTTTGTACTCTTAAATTAACTATACAAATTTAAAATTCTATTAAGTGTTGTATGTTGCATTAATTTCCTACCCATTTTCAATTTTTAAAAGCTTATGTTTCCTTCTTATTTTTTCAATAAAAATTTATTACTTCATTCAAAAATATGAAATATAAAAGTAAAAATATCCTTCTTCTTCCGTTTCCAAATCATTATGCGAAAATGCATTTACGACTTTTAAAATAAAAAAAAAACGCATTGTATGCGATGTCATCGTCATCCGATGATTTGTAGGTACTTTATTTTTTACCACGATATTTTAGACGACGATGCTTCTAAAGTAGTTAAAGTTTTTGAACAGTTTTATTTTCGATGCCGGTATTTTGTACCACGATGCTTTAGAATGAGATACATTTCGCAAGAGAAGAAGAGGGGAAAAGTGGTCACGTGGTTTAAGAACAACAATCTCTTCACGTCCGCAGTCTACGATGGAGTCTATAGCCGATGTTCCACTAAAATTAATAGATTTTTCTAATTTAGAGATTTACAGCTATTGTGAAAAATTAAAAAGTACTCTTGGAAGTTATTTCTCTTTTCTTGATGTTAATAAAAAAGGTCTTCTCTTGTTCAAGGAAAAACACGTTAATAACATTTGTTTTAAAGTAATGCCAGATACTAATGTATTTCTAGCAAGCTGTGTTAATGCAGAAATGAAGAAAACAATTATAAAACGTCCGTGGAAATTTCTGCAGAAAATGAGGTAAGATTCATAAATTTTCTTTTATGCACGATACTTACCAATATTCATCTTTTACTTTATTAGGAATATTAAGTGTATATCAATATATGAAAAATATTCCCGAGACCTTAAAGAATGTTTTCCAGACTGTACAATGTAAATATTTGTTAATAGTTCATGAATACTTGTTCTAAATTATTGAAATAGTTGAATTCATGCAAGATAGACTTGCAAAAACATTAACACCAAGTCAATTTTCTCTTATTAATTACGGTTCCATAGAACATGCTATACCACTAAATTTTTATTAATTTTATCACATTGTGTTTTAATAATGGCGGTATTATAATCAAGTTTTAATCAATACGCATAAATGTAGTATATTTTATCGCGTTTTACTACAAAATAAAGAAATATCTATGACCAAAAAATTATTAATTTCACAGCTAGAATTACAGCGAACTCAGTTGTGCAAATCCATGCAATTTTGTTTTTGACATTTATACTCTAATATAAAAAATACATGTTAATCTGAAGTTTCTGCTATCTCTAGATTAAGAGTTAGTTATGAACAATTAAATTTCAATGGGTACAAAATTATGTATTAATTTTGAACTGTGTATAATATTAATATCATTTTCGTCACATAGTTTTAGGGCAACTGTATTTATAATGTTCCAGACATTTCAGTCTACCATTTTGAAAACCCTCTTATGCTTGTCAGGCTGATAAAATTGTGACTTAAAATTAAAATAGTAATTATATTTTTCTTTTCAGTGTAGAACAACAACATACATGAACATTATTTTATGCATTTCCTTTTGCAGTGTACAGAATTATTATTGCAAATGATTCATGAGATTTAAAAAAAGTACTGGAAATAATTTTAAAAAAATGGTTAATTAATACTATATGAAATCAAGTGGAAAGTTTTAAAATTTTACTGATAAAACTATAAATGTTCAATGTCAGTTTTGGTTTTATGATGTACATAGAAATAAGTATCCCAATCCTCTCAACATTTATTGTAACTGTTTCTTTAGAAATGCTTGGCCATCTAAAGTCGTTGCCTGTATACAGGCAAGTATTATTCTTAAACTGTCAATGCCATCTCATATTTTGGTGGCTTGTTGGAATATACTGTGGCCGAATATCCGAATTTTCACCACATCTACCACAGCAAAAGCTTGTTTGTTTACATTAGCAGTTCTTACATCATGTGACCTCTGACGTCATCGGAATGTATCTCATTGCGAAGTTTTCTCTTTGCTTTCTTTTCTCCCACGATGTTTTGTACCACGACGTTTTCGCCTTGCGTTGTTTTCTCCGCGACGTTTTCGTTCGCGATGTTTTCGGCGGACACCAGGTGGTCCACTATTAGGTGCCTCCATAATAAAGAGACCACCAGATCTGGCCTTAGGAGTGGCCGAAGCCGGCTGAGGGCCCGCCATTGGAAAAAAAGAAAAAAAATATTGAAAGTAGTCCCTGGGTTGCATTCCAGGCAAACTGGCTAGCTGCATGGACGCTTTCAATATTTTTTCCTATAGGTAACGCGTATCGGAGCCAGTTTCCCTTCGAACGTCCTTTAAGAAAGCAACCTTCCCCTTAGGCAGATAGCCCTCGAGTGCTTTGTCATAATTCAGTGAACCAAACCAATCTAATAAATAAATGGACGAAACGTTCCGAGCTCTAAATATGCCACGAGATCATGAAACTGAGGTAACAAGAAATTTAAATAGTTTGTAAGATTCGCCCATAAAATTATCTTAATAGTTTCACTGAATTTCGAATTTTTATTAAAAAATGAGAAATAAAATTTTGTTTGCAATCATCCATCTAGGACTGAAACTAAAAGATGCGTTCTTCTTTAAAAATTTTCCAACACTTCCAATTTCGCCATTCCAGTATATTCAAATGAATAACTGTATTATGCTGCGTATGTGCATGTTTTTTGATAAGTATATCTATGACTTCTTAGTTTTATTACTTCCTTGTACGAAGTACAAGCGTAAATAGCGAAGTAGCGAAGCGTAAATAGCGTAAATAGCGAAGCGTAAATAGCGTACAAGCGTAAATAGCGTAAATAGCGAAGTACAAGTTCGCGAAAAATTTCAGGTATCACATTTCAACGAAAATATCTATTTTGACCGCTATGGAATGTAATTTAACGATGTGTTTGGATGATATTTGTACGTAAAGACAGAATAAAGGACTTTTTTCCTCAAAGGAATTCGAAAACTGATTTAAAATGGTCAGAAGAGATATTTTTTTTGTGGAGTCTGTACGTATGTATGCCTCTCGCAGAACTCAAAAACGAGTAGCCGCAGAACGTTGAAACTTTGTATATAAGACTGCTATAGCATCTAGTTGTGCACCTCCCATTTTGGTTGCAATCGGCCGCACCGTTTGTTTAGTGGGCATTTTTTGCTTTAAAAATGATTTAATTATATTGATCTTATCTTCCTGTTAAGGTTTTACACTTTTAGCTAACCTGCACGTTATAGTTGTAGAGTTATTAACAATTTAAAAGTTATTTAAGTGCAGCTAAGCCTAATCTTTTTACCATAGTAGCCATATTTGTTCACATTTGAAATTTCGCAGAATAGTGGACTTGTTGCCAATCTAGGGAAGTTAAGCTTCGCAACAACAAAGTAACGTCTTCTTTTATTATTGCGAATTTAATTATGCTTAATAGCATCTGGAATTATCATTTAAGTTATTAAATTATCCCATATATTTACTCAGCATGTCAGGACTGAGTGTTCGGTGCGTATTCTTGGCGAACATCTTCGTGTAAATCTTAAGTCCTGATCTTGAACAGGGAGCTGAATGCAGCTATGTTCTGTGGTAGAATACTGTGAATAAGTGGTCGAAGAACTACACTTCAGAGGGATTTAAAATCCTCTTTTATTAAACCACAAACTATATACAGCCACTTCCCAACTCGGGAGGGATACAGAAAATAACGACCGCACTTGGGTCTAAACTGAACAATCAGATTTAATTTAAACTAAAGCTAATTAGAAATTAAGTAGTCTTTGTTCGCAGAGCTATGAACGCGAGGTTGGCCTCTAAACTAAATGGTGCGTAGCAAGACTTAACTAATACTAACGCACTTAGAATTACTTCAATAAATAATATCGTAACAGCGCTACTGCTTAGAATTTAATTACTAGCTGGTCAGGCGAACGTCGAATAGAGTAACAGTGGTCTGAGACTAAAAGCTCTCTCACACTGAGAGGTTCCTACCTGTCGTTTAAATAAAACTTGGCTCCACTTCAAATTAGCATAAAGCTGAAACGCGCGCTTATTCTAACGGGAAGTTGAAATAAGAACAGATAGAAAAAGGCAAATTAAAATAAAACTTTGTTAGTTTAACTAAAACCTTACAAGCATAGCGTCTACAACAAATTAGGTCAGTTTCTACGCCTTCAGTGTTTTTTTGCTTAGTGAGACCAAAAGCAAAATTTCAGTTTTTTGCAGAGCAAAATCTGCAATCTTGATCGCTGGGCGAATTGCTTGTTTTTGGGTAGAAATTGCAAGTTTAACAATTAAAATTGCAGTTTCAATATGATATAATTATTTTAACTGTATTTGGTGTTTTATATTTTTCTATATTTTTCAGTTTGAGGTTTCATGTATTTTTGCCTTGTCTCGAAGTGAGAATTGAATTAATTGAATGAAATATATCTCTAATGAAATTCGAGGAAATACGTTTAAACGAAATGCAAGAAAAAATGCGTATAATCGAATATTCCCTTACAAGGAAGTCACGTGGTGTACACATCAGATTTTTTACGTTTAGTATAGTATTGCTTAAACATATCTATTACAAAGCACATTTCAGTTTTTGAACTTCAGATTCATTAACAATTTTCAAAAACGATTGTTCTGTTATTAAAAGAAGAATTTGATGAAAAGCGTGAGTTTATTTTTATTAGAAACTGGACTCGTATATTTTAAATGTTATTAGTTAGATCATACACTTTAATGCAGCAAATAATAGGGAAGATTTTAGTAGAATTTCATAGATTTACTTATTAACAATACCAGTTCTGAGTATTTTTACTGCGTGACCTATAAATTATCATACACTCTTCTTTTTTTCTTAGCTGTTGTTTTAGTTCCTTTGTAATTTGCATTTTTTTGCCATCTTTGCTTGTTGCTTTGAATTTTTCTTACTATCAAATGTCTACAGTTAAATAGCAAACTTGATAAAATCAAAAAAAAAAAAAAAAAAAAATGCTACAGAAAAATGTTCAGCATCAGTGATAAGACTGGATAAGAATGAGTTATGGTCGTCTACCCACAGTTTTCTAAAGAACATTTGTATATGTCAGCTTTATCGAGCTAATAAGACCTTAAGGGCTGGAAGAGTAAATAAGACATATGCACTGTCAAAAGTGAAAAAATGTTTAGACATAAAAAAGTAAACTTTTCTGTAAAAAAGAAATTCAATACTAATTTTGTATGATGTTATCAGTAATTAGCATTTCCGATGTTAATTTTTAACCTTGCATTTTTCACTATAAACGGCTGTATGACTTTTCAAACCGTTGCCACCAAATATTATCGCCCTGTATTATTTTTAAAGAAATTAAATAATGAAGAATCTACATGTAGTGTTTCTCGTACTATGAAAAATCGATTTTACCTGGAACTATCAAATTATGAATGACGTAGTCCTGTATCTGAACATATGCACCTGGAAGCCTAAATTTTGAATTTCATGTTTTATATTTCATATTTTGTCAAAATTTAACGAATATTTGATTAACAAACTCAACGATTTGAAAGCGAAATGTGGCAACACTGTATGGAATGAAACATTTTTATCTCCAGCGCGCGAGACTATTTATCGGAAATTCTAAAGATATGCTGTTTTTAAATATTTTGGGACTATGTTGTTGAATTGAATTTTATGTGGCGTAAATACGAATAAATAAAGTAAGCACACAAAATGTTAATAATGAAAAGACAAAAAATCTTTATCTTGCTAAGAACATTGATATGAGGAACCAACAAAATAAAAAAATGCGTGCCAGCAATTAACACTGCATCGGAAATTCCAAACATATGCTGCTATGCTACTTTTAAAATTGTTGTAATTTTGCTGTTGAATTGTATGTGGAATATATAAGCATTATATGTTGTGCGAAGAAACGATTCTTAATAATAAAGCTAAAAGGACGAAACGAAATGGGTTAGCAGGAGTGAGTGCAACAGCAGACTGGTAGACTCTGAGCTCAGTGAGAGCTTAAAAAAACTTAACAAATCCTTTAGGGCAAGCGTTAAGTTCTGTACCCTTTCAGGTTTTTTTCTTACTTTTTGCACCATTTTATGATCTCATATTGTTATATTATTAAGATACTGTGCAGGGATTGAATCCCATCCATTTGCACTATAGAAAATTGTGTCTTATATACTTGCCAGGAGGTCTTCGCATCATATTCTGCCTTCCATAGCCTCAGATTTGTTTTCTATTATGCAGATAATTTCTCTTTTCACTTCCTCTTGACCTGCTTCAATCTTTTCTTGAACAGCTTTCAGCTCTTCTTTAACGGATTACTGACCCGCTTTCATTTCTTCTTTAATGACTCTCATCTCTTCTTTAACAGATTCTTGGCCAGCTTTCATCTCTTCTTTAACATATTTCATCTCTTCTTTAAATGCAGAAAAGGCTGCCATCAGTTGTCTTAACTGCTCATCCATCGCTCTTGTTATTGGCCTTACACCAAAAATTGTTGTGTGCATAAGGGTTCGTAACAAGTCAACAATTTTTGAATGCACAAGTCCAATAAATTGTTAATAAAATTTACTCTTATAACAAGAAATATAACAAAAAGCTTGAATTTTCTCTCAGAAATATTCGTACAATATCACAGTATCATGCAATATAATCAGTAGCTATATTTTAAACTACTAAAAACGACAGAATGCAATACAATGCACAGCGCAGAGAATGCTAATCCTATCAAAAACAACAAAAAGCAGCTAAGTAAACAACTACACCAACTCAGCAGAGATGTTTCTCTCCGGCTTCTTAAAGCTTTCATTCGGTCGCGAGACAGTTCTAGTAATTTCCTTTGTTTCTCGAGATTTCTGAAAACTAAGAGAGTAGAATTACGATTTCAGCTAACATAGTAGTCAATTACGTTTATTAAATTTAAGTATAAATGACTCGATAAAACTTTTATTCAATGTTAAATGTGAGTGCCCTTGTATTTTTACTTTTCTGGCACAGCTTTCTCTTAAAATATATCTCGTGCTGCACTGCATCAGAAAATACAATAATTTTAATTATAATTCTACTAAAAACATCTAACTAAAGACAAAAGTAGTATTAATACTTTCTTCCACATAAATATGAATTCGCTTCTTCTTATACGTAAAAAGCGGGACTAGGTTTACATACTTGTATTACTTCATTTTATAATTTATGTTCCACAGAAACCTCATGGAGGTGAAAGAAATATATTCTAAAATTTGACTCGCAGTTTTAGGTGCTCATATTGTAAAGCATTTTCTTCCCTTTTCACCGCTATTTCCTGGTATAATTGGAAACCACGTCCTGCTAGTAAGCGTAAGGTCAAAAGTTCGAGTCTCGGTAAGCTTCAACCCTTTCAGACCTTTTCTTACTTTTTGCACCATTTTATAATATTATATAGTTATATCATTATGATACTTTTAATATTGCACATTATTCACTTCTTCTGCTCCGAAATAAAAAGCCTAATTATCCTTACAACACAACAAGGAACTGTGAGACTAATTTACGTGATTTTACATGATCATGGCATAAAATTAAGAAAAGCTGTAAGGCGTTTCCTCCTTCCTCCTCTTCGTGCCATAACTGGAAGCATGTTCAGCTGTGATCTGGAGTTCGAATCCTGGAGAAATGCTCAGATGGGTAGATAGCCTCGCGCGCTGGATATAAAAATATTTATCTCCGTACAGTGTTGCCAATGCTCGCTTTGAAATCGTTGAGTTTGTAAATCAAAAGTTTGTTAACGTTTTACGAAATGCGAAAGAGATAATAAAGCAAATTCGAAATTCAAAATTCAGGTTTCCAGAGGCCCATGTTCCGGTGGAGGTTTACGTTATTCAAAATTTGATGGATCTAGGTACCTTTGCTTTTTCACAATGCGAGAAACATGCTTACATTCATGCATATTCTTCATTATTTAATTTCTTTAAGTGTAATACAGGACGATAATATTTGGTGGCAACAATCTGAAAAATGATACGGACATTTACAGTTAATCAACGCAAAATGCCCTTTCGAGATTAACATCCCACTCGGGACTAACATTCCTTTTTGCCCCCCCAAAAAGATTCTTATTTTAAACTGCCGAGTTTAGAATCACAATTAGAAGAGTAATTATTAATTAAATTATTCTTTATTTATGTATTTATTTATTATGCAGCAATTGATCAATTTGTTTTCACATCAAATTTACATAAATTGTGCGAAGACTTGAGAAAAATTTAAACTGCTTTTAATTTCTAGCTTATGATATCACCAAACGGTATAACGGCCTTACTAAATTTTAAAGAGGAATAAAACTATAAGAACACTCGAACGAAATGTTTCACGTATTTCATGCAGATTTTGATTTTAAACGAAGATAAACTCGAAACGATTCATCAACAAAATCACGGAATTTTACTTTCTAAAACTACATCCTTTCATGAAAATTATGATCTGAGTTGGTTAAAAACGTATGCTTGTATTTAAAGATAAGAAAGAGGTACATTTCTCTAGGCAGACATAACTATTACGTCATAATCTACGTCATAATAGTGAATACGTCCATTTATTAACCTTTGCCCAATAAAATGCTCTTTTATCTATTTGGCAAAACTCCAACTTCTTGCTCAGTCCGTTTAATAAATTTCAATTCATTTTTAAGCAGCAGTCTTGAGTTGGATGAAATGATGTCATTATAAATTTTTAGTGGCCCTAGATTTGAAACGATGATGATTACAAACAAGTAAAAATAATTAAAGTAAATAACACTCCGAACAAATATTAATTTGGAAGAAAAAACAACAAAAATCAGTGTTATATTTGCAAATTTTCACAGGACTAGTTTCTATGGTTTAATTCATTTCCACACTTCAAATCATGTCATCCGACTAAACAAAAGTTAGCTTCATTTTATTCCTTTGTTTTCTGTGTACTTCAAGTTTGTTCCTCCAAATTGGCTCTTGATCAAGAGTTAATCAATAATTTAAATTATTTAAAAGCAGTAGCTATTGATAGGAGCTTTTCACCCAACGTTATTAATCAAGCAGTTAAAAAATTCTCATCTCAACACACCCAAAAGGCACACTCTTGTTTAAGGAGATTATAAAAATTCTGTTGTCATTTCTTTCTTTCCAGCAATTAGCTACAAAATTGCACGTACCTTACAGAAAATTTAACTTTCGAGTCGTTTATTCTCCTATCAATAAAATTAGGAGTTCCATACTCAAGGACCCCATTCCGGATATGAATTCCCGGGGTATTTACAGGATTCCTTGCCAGTGTAGTTTATTTTACATTGGTCAAATTAAGAGAGCCTTAAAACTTTCGCATTAAGGAACGTGAGACACATGTTAGAAAAAAGGAAACACAAAAGTCGTCTGTTGCCCAGTAAGGTTGGTCTGAAAATCACACTTTCAATTTTTCTGCAGGCAAAAGTTTTCAAAAAGCATCTTCCATTGGTGAATTAGATTTTATAGAGGCGTTTGACATTCAAAAAAAAAAAAACTTTCTGGTCTAGTTATTGACCCTAATTCCAATCCATCTTTACCTTCGGCCTTTAAGGAAATTATGTTTTAGTTTTCTTGTTTCATTAATAGATGGCGCCAGTAGCTTAACTCCTGTCCAGCCATTCTTATCTTAACTTATCTTATGTCGTTCATTTGCACTTTGGCAGCTGAGGTTGATGGTTCGCTTAAACCATCGAAACTAGTCCCGTGAAAATAGGAAAATATAAGGCTGATTTGTTGTATAGATCACCTCAATTCAGTTCTTATTTTATTCAGCAAGCGGTAATGAAATCGTAGATGGACCATATACTCTATAGCAAGGGTTGTGATTTAAAGGTAAAGACTTATGGCTTTTTGATAAGATGAAATTTTAGCATCCTTTGTACTCTATTAGATCCATTTTGTTTAAAAAGAGTCAAAGTAAATAAAACTTCAAAACTGATATCTTTGGGAATACTGGTAAGTTGATAGTAACATTCAAAACGTTGCTTTGCAAGAGTGAAACAGAACATAACATTAACCGACATCTATATAGGCAAGAAAATTTAAGAGGACCATTCTAAAAAGTAAAGCTGCGAACAGTTATACAATGCATGATTACCATGAATACAGAAGAATCGTTGTCACGTAAGAAACATGTTTAACGCAAAACCGAGATACATCTTAACAAACTAAGTACTCGGATAATCATCGATTCACCGCAAGTTACATAGATCTGCATAATTTGATCAACCATTAATTTTATTTGCTGCCTGGTTCCCGTTCCAACGTTCCCTGAAGGCAAGTCCTTGTGATGGTCACTGTACTAGCTCTGCTTTCTTCCTCCCTCCCAGTCGAAAGATGAAAGGGGGGATTTGCAGCCCGATTTTACATTCGATTTACAGCCATTTATAGTGTCAACCTGTAATCAGTAGTTGTTTGAGTCGTTACTTAAAGAAGGCAAGCTGCATGATACGATCGATGGCCAGTATGATAATTGGGAGGAACAAAAAGAGGAAAAAATATTTAGAGTTCACTGAATATTTATTGATGAATCTCAAACACACCTTTTGCATAGATGAAATTTTTAAAAACGACCTAATGAATAGGACATATTTTTTCATGTATAGTAATCGTTTTAACAATTATCAAAATTTATATTTTGCCAGTGGTTTAAAATGAAAAAGTTCATATCTTTTTGAGAGAGTATAGGTGCAGTGTATATATATTATTTTGCCAAATAACTTGCTTTTTAGAAAGTCAGAAAACGTCATTTTTGTCTCACTGTTTAAGTGTTCCAAATACAAACAAACAATAGATCCAAATACAAATAAGCAATCCAAATGTAAACACTATGTAACAAACATAAACATATAACGACACAAACATTAATATAAATTACAGACGTGAAAAAAAATCTGAAATGTTTCTGGTTTTAAATTACGTCCAAAGGGGCATTTTTTTAAGGTTTTGTGTGTTACCTTTATCTGTTAAATATCATGTTCTTCGCGCTTAAACCGTAAAATTCAGTTCAACGGCAATATTGTAAAATAATTTCAAAATGAGCATATCATTAGAATTTCCGATACAGAGTCTCATGCGCTGGAGATAAAAAGTTTTTTTTTTCCTGTAGAGTGTTACCATGGCTTGCTTTTAAATCGTTGAGTTTGTTCGTCAAAAATTCGTTAACGTTTTACAAAATATGAAATCGATAATAAAAGAAAGTCTAAATCCCAAATTTGGGCTTCCAGATGCCCATATTCGGGTGGAAACGTACGTCATTCAAAATTGGATGGCTCTAGGTACCGTCGTTTTATCACAATGCAAGAAATATATATATACATTTATGCAGATTCTTCATTATTTAAATTTCTTTAAATATAATACAAGGCGATAATTTTTGGTGGCAACAGTTTGAAAAATGAATCGGACATTTATAGAGAATCAAAGCCATTATTTATAGAGAATTATTTATAGAGAGCCAGAATTTATAGAGCCAAAGCGAAAACAATAGTCCTTCAGCGACAGAGCTCCTTTGGACTAACAATATATAACAAATATAAGCGTATGAAAATATAAACAACTATGAACTACAGATATAAATAATGTCCACCCAGAAGAAATTGAGCCACAGTTACGAAACTTGGCAGGAATATAGTCTGGTAAGCGATATACAAATGATTTAAATTCCGACGCTAATGATAGAAGGATCGCCAATGAGACAAGACAACTCTCCAAGCTGCGCTAATGAGATGCGCAGCTAGGAGAGTTTAAAAGCATAATTGCTCTTGCCGTAGTGCTATTCAATTGTAAAGAATCTGTCGTCTTGGCTGGACGGTACTGTGACTAAAGATGCCTCAGAGACGTAACCATCGGCAGTACGAACAGTTGCCGGACTTTGAGAAGGGGCGTAAAGTAAGCCTCAGAGAAGTTGGTTGGTCGAACAGGAGTACCGGCCGCCATCTCTATCGGAGCGATATGGTAGTTGCTCGGTGTTGGCGACAATGGATCACGGTAGGGACAGTCTACTGTCGAGGAGAGTCAGCGTGTCTCAGAAACACAAATGACAGCGAGGGTCGTGCAATCATAACAGCAGTCACTTCGGCACCAACAACGTGGCTAGCATCGATTCGACGGCATTTACCACCTTCCAGGCATCCAGTGAGCATATAAGCATTCTGTACCGCGCCACGCACATAAGGGAAAATCCCTCCTCGTGATTGGCTATGGCTTCCGATGACATCATTTCCTCTATGCTTAGAAACGCCTTGACTTTGCTTGAGCTCGAGGATACACCTCCAAGCGTGTTTACATTTCGATAGCACTATCGAAAGATTATTACGTGCGCTTTATTTTTGTTGCTATGAGATTACACATCTTACAGCACTGTAGTGTGGTGAATTTACTGTAAAAAATGCAGTTATTTTTGTCCTTACGGAGAAAAAGTATTATTTCTTCTTATGCTAACTTCGTAAATATGTATTAAGTGCAGAGACTTTGAATAAATGTATTCTTAATTTGAAACTTGTGATTAACTTAATTTGTTACTTGATTTGAAACTTAATTTGAAGTGTTGTGATTATTAATTCATTATTTCGTGTTCATTATATACCCATTCTATGCTGATGCAATCTCGGAAAAAATGAGACAAGTCAGGTTTCGGAAATATTAAGAAAAACGACGTTGGAATTTAACACAATTCGGAGCTAAGTTCACAATATTTATAATCAGTCTGAAAAAGTAAAATTCATTTTGAAGTTAGACTAATATGGATTTGGAAAAGAGAAATAGAGATTGTCAGGACTTAGCATTCTGTGTGTATTCTTTGAGAACATGGTAAATTCTGTAAAGGGTTCTTATCCTTACGTTCTAAGTCCTGAACTGGAACAGGGAGCGGAAGGTACGCTATGTTCTGATGTAACTGCTGGGCTGGAGAATAACTGCACGAAAAGGGATTTGAAATCCTCTTTTTAATTCACTATTAATAACAAACCTCCCAATTCGGGAGAGATACAGAAAGTAAAAGACCACACTTTGGTCGAACTTAACAATCAAATAAATTTAAATACTAAACCTAAAATAGAACTTAATTAAACTTTGCTTCGCAGAGCAATTCGCGGAAGTTGGCCTCTATCTAAAAGGGTGCGTAGCAAGGTATACTAAATACTACCGCACTTTAATTTATTTTACAATGCAATCACGTAGTAAGCACTATGGCTTATAAATTTAAACTGCTAGCTGGTCAGGCGAACGTTGAGCAGCGTGACCGTGATCTGAGGCAAAGCTCTCACACACCGAGAGGTTTCTACCTCTGGCTTAAATAGTGCTTGGCTGAACTTCAAAAATTAGCATAAGCTAAAAACGCGCGCTTCTTCTGACAGGAAGTTGAAGCAGAGAGGAGATAGAAAAGATTTAAATTAAAATAAACTTGGTTAGTTTAACTAAAACCTTACAAACTTCCCGCCAGAATTGCGATAGTTAAACTACTTTGGTCCAAACGGACCATGTTGAAAACTAGCAATTCTAAATAGTCGAAAATTTCACTGTTCTAAACTTAGGCCAACTCTTACAAGGCAATATATGTTTGTGTAAAATACAGACGAAATTTTCTGGAACAACAATCTTCAACATTTTTTTTTTCAAGTCTTATTCTTCAAACAGTCTTACTCCTTCCAGCAAAATCTGGAAGGAAAACAACTTTAGTATGACATAATAACAGAATAATTCTAAGTGGTACAAATCCTTATTTTTTTTTTTTTGTGTAATTTTGCACACACACATTATCATTCAAGCACAATTAAATTCTTCCCCCGTATGCTCTCTCACCGGTGTTGGATGTAAAGCAAACCGCCATTGCGGGTTTTTATGTGTTCGGGGGTGTTCAACTCTTCCACCTACAATCGACTAACATTAGTTAGAACTTGACATACGAGACCTGAAAAAAACGCCCTATAACCAGCTAATCCTAAGGTTCTCACTAGCTTTATGTCTAACACTTTAAGTGTATTTGGTGGAGAGCCTAATTAACACTTGCATTCTAAAATAGTCAATCTTTAACTTTTCATGCATACAAATTCGCAGTTTGCACACAACATTCACATTAATATTGCACTTAACGTGCATTGCTAGCATAATATTATTTGTTACATTTCATAACACATTAACAATTTCATAGCAATCCTGAAATGCAAATAGAGGTTAAATTTCTAAGCTTACAGAAATATAGGTTAAATTTCTAAGCTTACAGCAAGTGCTTCCTATTCCTTTCTCAAGGTACTTTCTTGAAATATCAAATTACATTGAATTAATAGTCTACAGACTAAATCGTGTTTTTCAATTTTCCGAATTTTCATTCTAGACATTTTACAAGTCTTTAGACAAAGCGTCATACAAAATCATTTAGTTAACATATTCTTTTCAGCAATTCATTGCTTTTACAGAATTAATCTATTTACAAAATTAAGTAATTTTAAATCTTTAAGAATTACAATTTCTTTTAACAAAACATTTTACTTTCCATATGAGAACTTATCGCTCACTTGGCGTAAAAGTCAACCTCGCTTGAGGTAAAATCAGTCCTGCAACTTGCAGTATACTCAAAAATTAACTAAACTTTTGAATACGAAATTGTACTTATCTTATTATGATCGTCCATCCTTTTCTTGGCCCAATCTTTAAAACTTGAGTAAGTTGTGGCCTGGTTCAGTTTCCTCGTTTTTCGTTGTTCTTTCGGAGCCTGCTCGTCTCTTTTTCTTTTGAAATTCCGTCGTTGTATCCTCGGCAATTTCCTTTGTAGAGGAGGTTGCTCCGCTGGACGTTTGGTGGACTGGGCCCTTCTCTCCTGGGCCCTTGCTCGTTGCTTGTCCTGGTTCCTGCTGTATTCGGGAAGTTGATTCTCAGGCTGCAATCGACGTTTCTTGCTTCTCAGGCACCTGTCCGATGATTCCACAGTTCTTTTGGATACATTGGGCTTCCCTTGCCCATTCTGCTTTCTTCTCTTGGTGCGCTCGTAATTCCGTTCGTAGATTTGTTCACCTGCATCGTGAGACTTTCTTTTGAAACCACCTTTTTGGTTCTTATTTCTTTGTTGGGGGGGAGCTTTCTTCTTCTGACATTTCGATGCCGTTGTAGCTGGTTCCTGCTGTTTTTGCTGACGTATATCTTCCTGGCTAGTCGATTGCCTCGGATCCTGAAACGAATCTTTAAATACAGCCATTTTGCTGCGATTATAGAACGGTTTTATTTGGTCCACATTCGCTTTGAGCGTTTGACCATCATTTCTTTTTAATATAACCACTGCCCCCGTAATTTGTTCAATTGTGAACGGGCCTTCAAAACGCGGAAAAAATTTCCCCACCTTTTCCTCTGGGGCATTTGACAAGTTGTGTTTAATCTTCAACACTTCATCTCCCACATTGTACTTGACCTCTCTTCTTTTTAGGTCATAGTACAATTTCTGTTTTCTTTGGGCCATTTCTATATTTTCCGTCGCTTCCCGTATTAACTTTTGTATATCACTCATTTTAAATTCTTCTGCCCTTTCCTGTACAAAGAACAGTTTATCTAGGGGGGTCAAGATCTTTCTTCCTAAGAAGAGTTCAGCGGGTGTTTTTTGTGTAGTATCGTGTTTGGCGGTCCTAAGTGCAAATGCAAATTCATTTATATGGCTATCCCAGGTAGAGTGATAGTTTTTCACATAACTACGAATTATTTTCACTACATTTCTATTCACCCGTTCCGCTATGTTTGACTGCGGACGATACGGGACCATCTTTAGATGACGTATGCCCAGTTTTGCACACATTTCCTCAAACATTTTACTAACAAACTGAGGACCATTGTCTGAAATAACTTTTAGGGGCGCCCCGTATTTTAAAATATACTTATTTAGAATTGAATCTACTACAATTTTTGCAGACGCGCGTTTTAACGGAATTAACTCTAACCATTTGCTAAAATGATCCACTATAACTAAAAGATATCGGCTTTTATTAACTTTACTTCGAGGGTAAGGTCCAAGTAAATCGATGCCTATTATTTGATTTGGGAATTCTGATTTAATACTATTTAGGAACCCGGCCGGGCGGAAATTAACATAATTATTTAATTGACATGTTGGGCACGACTGGACATACGCCCTAGTAAACTTTTGCAGTTCTGGAAAGAAAACTGCCTCGCGAACTCTCTGAACAGTTTTTCTTATACCTAAATGAGCCGAAATGGCACAATCATGCAACTCTTCTAATACATTCAACCTCATGCTAGCTGGGATAACCGGTCTATATTCATGATTCTCATTAGTAGCTTTCGTATAGAATAACAGTCCGTCAATTAATTCGTAATTTTCGGCCCTATTTCTTATCGGCACAATATCCGGATGATTGAAATTCTCAGGGTCGGCCAAATAATTGTATATATTTTTGAACTCCGGATCTTTTTTGAGTTCGGCTATTACTGTTTCACGAGAATCTAATACTTTGGATGTTAACATGGCTATCTTAATTACACTTCCATTTTCATCTAAGTTAATTCTGCTTAAAGCATCTGCCACAACATTTTCCTTTCCCGGCGTATGTTTAATTATTAGGTTATATTCCTGTAATTTGAGAGCCCACCTTATTAATCTGGGTGATAAATTTTTTCCAGAATAGAGTCTAGTGACCGCCGCGTGGTCGGTATATACAGTTACTGGAGAACTTCCAAAGAACACACGAAATTTCTGTACTGATGCTAACACTGCGAGAGTTTCTCTCTCTGTTGCGGAATAGTTTCTTTGGGTTTCATTTAATGTTCGGCTGAAAAAAGCCACGGGCTGACCATTTTGGGAAAGCACTGCACCAATCGCGAAATCTGAAGCGTCCGCTGAAATCTCTAATCCTTTATCCCCTTCTGGAAATTTTAAGACGGGAGCTTGAGTCAATGCGTCTTTCAATTTTTGAAACGCCAAGTTGGCTTCTGCTGACCACGAAAACCTAGCTTTTTTTCTTTTCAACTTTAGCAGTGGCTCAGCTATTTTTGCAAAGTCTTTAATGAAAGCCCGGTAATATGAACACATCCCGAGAAACGACGATAATTTCTTCGCTGTTTTAGGAACAGGATAATTTCTAATGGCTACTATTTTTGACTGATCCGTTTCGATTCCCTTTTGGGAAATTTTAAATCCTAAATAACGTAACTCTTTTGCGGCAAATTTACATTTAGACGCATTTATCTTTAAACCAGCTTCGTTTAACAATGAAAATACTTTTCTTAAATCTTGTAAGTGTTGTTCTAGAGTACTACTCGTAATTATAATATCGTCTAAATATATGAAAGTGCTTTTACCAAGGACTGGTCTTAAGACGATGTCCATACATCTTTGGAACGTTGCCGGCGCGCCGGATAATCCGAACGGCATTCTAAGAAATGCGTACGTACCAGATTTCGTTATGAACGCGGTTTTGTGTACGTCCTCGGGTTTTACCCCAATCTGAAAATAGCCACTCGTGAGATCTAATGTAGTCATGTATTTTGTAGACGAAATATTTCGAATAATTTCTTCAATTATCGGCAACGGATATACAGGATATTTTGTAACTGAATTTAACTTGCGATAATCTATAGCAAAACGCCACCGCTTCGGGTGCGTAATCGGGTAATCATTATTTTTCTTACACAGGACAACGGGGCTAGCATAACTGCTAGAAATTGGCGTGATGATTTTATTCTTTAACATCTCTTTAATATGATGTTCAATTATTTCTTCTTTTGTCCTATCATATCTATATGGCTTTTGCCTAACTGGCTGAGCGTCCCCCGTGTCAATGTCGTGGTTCACCACCTGCGTAAAGCCTGGTACATCACTAAATAAATTCGCAAAGTGACTTACCAGACCTTGGATTTTCTCTTTTTCCTCTGCTTGTAAATGTTCCAAGTCCAGCTGCGGGGGCTTATCATTCTTCGCTTCAATTGGCTTCATATTTAATGTTAGTTCTCCCCCCTTGAAATCAATTTTTGCTTCTGCCAAACTAAAAAAGTCCACACCTAGAATAATACAAGTCTGCAGGTTACGCACAATATAAAACAGGATTCTTACCTGTTCGTTGTTGATACGCACGAACAATGGTACTTTTCCTAAACAGCTACATTTTTCTCCTTGGGCCGCTATGACATCCGTGTCTCTTGCACTAAAAATTCTGTAACGTCGAAAGTGCTTCTTAAAGAATCTTTCCGATACGAAGCTGCTTTGGGCTCCTGTATCCAAGAGGGCTGTCGCCGGTATGTTGTTGATTAGAACTTCAATCTTCGGCAAACTCAAATTCTTAACGACCACGGTGTTTAAATTGATTTTGGAAGGGTTTTGCGCTGCTTCGGACTTCTTCACCTTCCTCGAAGAAATCCCTCTTAGTTTAAATTCTTTTTCTTCTGGTTGCCCTCGGAATCTTTGCTTGTTCTTCTATTAAATTCCCTTCGTTCGCCGCTCGCTTTAGGAGACACATCTTTCTTCGGCCATTGCTTCGCCTTATTCCCGTAACTTTGATTTTGCTTTTGCTGCGGTCTTGGCGAACTCCACTGACTTCTTCGCTCAAATTGGCGTCGTCGTTCGTTGTCGGCTGTTCTTCGGCTTTCAAATTGTACCGCGAGCTCAAATAATCTGTCTAATGTTGTTGGATTTCTTAGTTCGATGAAATCTTGAACTTGGGGCAGTAGCCTAGGAAGTATAACTTGAATAATTTCAGGATCCGGGCGACTTCCATACAAAAGCTTGAAAACTTGAATTTTCCTCAAAATAAAATTAGACAAATCTTCTATTCTTTCTTGGTATCGGCTAAACAGTTCAGCTTCCAATCTGGCTCGATCTCGCACCACGGGAAATGCTTTCACTAGAGAATTCTTGAAATTTTCATACGTGTATGTGGGGCTTCCTGGTTCCCCCAAGAGATTCTTTCCGATGCACTTGAACCAACTTAGCGCTTGGCCCTTCAAAGCGCTGGTAGCAAGAGCGACTTTCTGAAATTCGTGGACTGGATATAGCATGAAGTGGGAGTCTAGCTTTTCCAGGAAATTGATTACGGCTGTCTTGCCGTCAAAACTTGCCGCTGGCTTCATGGCTGCTCGCATGGTTTGTACGATGTAGCCGAATCCTTCTATGCCAGGAGGTGCTATCTCAGGATTCTGGACAGGTACAGCAGGTGTCTCAGGTTCGTCTTCTTGTTGTTGAGGCCATCCTCTTCTTTTTGTGCGGGCGCCACTATCAGGACTTAGCATTCTGTGTGTATTCTTTGAGAACATGGTAAATTCTGTAAAGGGTTCTTATCCTTACGTTCTAAGTCCTGAACTGGAACAGGGAGCGGAAGGTACGCTATGTTCTGATGTAACTGCTGGGCTGGAGAATAACTGCACGTGAAGGGATTTGAAATCCTCTTTTATTCAATCACTATTAAATACAAACCTCCCAATTCGGGAGAGATACAGAACGTAACAGACCACACTTTGGTCGAACTTAACAATCAAATAAATTTAAATAAATTAAAATAGAACTTAAATTAAACTTTGCTTCGCAGAGCAATTCGCGGAAGTTGGCCTCTATCTAAAAGGGTGCGTAGCAAGGTATACTAAATACTACCGCACTTTAATTTATTTTACAATGCAATCACGTAGTAAGCACTATGGCTTATAAATTTAAACTGCTAGCTGGTCAGGCGAACGTTGAGCAGCGTGACCGTGATCTGAGGCAAAGCTCTCACACACCGAGAGGTTTCTACCTCTGTCTTAAATAGTGCTTGGCTGAACTTCAAAAATTAGCATAAGCTAAAAACGCGCGCTTCTTCTGACAGGAAGTTGAAGCAGAGAGGAGATAGAAAAGATTTAAATTAAAATAAACTTGGTTAGTTTAACTAAAACCTTACAAGATATGTATGTTTAGATTTAATAATATTACTTAATGAATATTGCCTGTTTTTAATGTGTAACATCTTTTGTACCTTTGCATAAAAATAATCTTCATTAGAAATAGTAAAATACAGCAAAACATAAAACACCAAAGACAGTTAAAACATTTTTTTTTACAATTGAAATTAGTTTCTGTGCGAAAAAAAGCCATTCGGCCAGCGAGAAAGAAAATAGTTTTTTCCGTGAAAAATATTGAAAGTTTACATTTGGTCCCACTCGGGAAAAAGAATCAGAAGTTGGTGCACCAACTGATTTAATTCATTATTCTATTAAAAGTTTCAAATGTAAACAAATGGCGGCTTCGTTAGTCTTAGTACCACTTAAAGACTTTTAAACTGTTCATAATTCTACAGCTATTGCATGTAGATTAATTTAAGTCACGTAAACCTTAACCGGAACATAAGAACAGCAAAATTTAATCACTTTTAAAGGAAAAAATTCCCAATTCGCTAACATATGAGAATGAAAAACTGAGCTGACGGAGCCGTGTAAGAGAATGAGATCTGTTGCACCAGACGTATATATATATATATATATATATATATATATATACTCATATCATATATATTTGGTGCATCCGATTGCAGTGAAAAAGGGAGTCGCACAACTACTTGTTATAGCAGTCCCATATACAAAATTTCAACGTTCTACAACTACTCGCTTTTGAGTACGCGAGACACATACATGTGTACGCAAGTTACACATTTTTATACACATACGTACGTAAGTTACACATTTTATACACATAATGTACGTGAGTTACACATGTCACGAAAAAATTTCTTCTGAATCTAATTACAATCCGTTTAGGAAGAAAGAGTCCTTTATTCTGTCCGTGCATATACATGTCAAGCAAAGAAATTGTTTAAATGGATTCGAGAGCGGTCAAAATAGATATTTTCGTTGAAATATGATACCCGAAATTTTCGCGGTTACTGTTCTTCTTTTGCTTCGTACAAGGAAATAAAAAGTGTTAAATCGATCACTGTAACCAACATCTTTTATATACACAAAGGTCTCTCATTCTGTGATGCTGCGTCATCAACTTCGAAATCATCTTATGCACACATATATACCGGGAGGCTATAATTAAACTGACAGTTCTCACAGTGTTCTGTAACGCGATCTATTTGCGAGAATGAAGTCAAATTTTGTAGGAAGATTAAACAAGACGGGGGACGAAGGATTCCGCGAAAAAACAAATTAGTTCCAAAAGTCACCGCTAGGGGAATATTTGGCGTTGTGTAATAGAAAATAGAGTGTTAACAAATGCAAATCAATACGGAAATTACCTTTTATTTTGCATTCAAATGAGGTTCAATGTGGCTGCCGTTTTTGTGGCCCACATATTGCATTCTGTGCACGGTATGCACAACAGCAGAAAGTAACATGTCTGCAGGAATCTCCCGTACAGTCCGTGATATGTTATCCTTCAACATAGCCAGGTCCTGGACCACTCCTTGATAGACCTTGGACTTGAGGTAACCCCATAGCCAGAAGTCGAATGGGGTAAGATCAGGCAACCGAGGTGGCCACGCAGTTGGAAAGTAGCGGCTAATGACTCTTTCTGTTGTGAATTTCTGTTATAGCATCTGTTGCACCCGTACAGCAACGTGTGGAGGGGCTCCAACTTGCATGAAAATGATTTCCCCCAGGCATTGTCTTTGCTGAAGTGCCGGAATGGCAAAGCTGTTCAACATGTGGCGATATTTCTCTCCGGTAACAGAACAGGTTTCCGGTCCTGTCCTAAATCAGAAAATGTGCATAATAAAAAGCAATTTTATTCCGTATTAATTTGCATTTGTTAATACTCTATTTTCTATTAGCTCCAAATATTCCCCTAGCAGTGACTTTTGGAACTAATTTGTTTTTTCGCGGAATCCTTCGTCCCCCCGTCTTGTTTAATCTTCCTACAAAATGTGGCGTCATTCTCGCAAATAGATCGCGCTACAGAACACTGTGAGCACTGTCAGTTTAATTATGGCCACCCGGTATATACACGTGCACGAAAGAAAAAGATAGAATATATATTTACCAAAAATATCAAGCAAAATTTTTATAAATAAATGAATCAACTTGAAGCATTTTGAGAGACATTAATCGTATTTAATTAAACTTCTTTCATTTGATCTCTGTATATACTGTATCTGTATTCTACTTAAAATGATGAAAATGCTGGTACAGGGTGCTAACGTAAATATTCTTACATATAAAATTATAATTATTTTATTACAATGCATTTAATTTTGTAAGGTATTTCTCCCGCCTTCTTCGTGTGCCTTCGTGGTGTAGTGGTCTGCTTGCTTGACACGTAACCGAGAGGTCCGTGGTTCGATTCCCGGCGAAGGCGCTGCTCATTTTTCATGTCTGATGCTTCGAAATAACCTAATGTCTCTACACTGGCGCCCGAACTAAAAAGATGGTGGATGATGATTCTCCACCACCGCGATTTGGCGATTGGGTCCCCCAAACCCCAGTCGCCCTTTAAAAAAGGGGAGTATGTAAGGTATTTCTCCCGCCTTCTTCGCATGCCTTCGTGGTGTAGTGGTCTGCATGCTCGGCGCTTAACCGAGAGGTCCGTGGTTCGATTCCCGGCGAAGGCGTTGCTCATTTTTCATGTCTGCTGCTTCTAAAGAACCTAATGACTCTACAATTTCTTCAACTCATTAATCTATGGTTAGGTTAGGTTATTCAATTATGGCAAAGCACACGAGGGCTATCTGCCTATAGGGAGGGTTGCTTTCGTGGAGGACTTTCTAAGGGGAACTGGCTCGTATACACGTTACACATGGGGAAAACCACGAAAACGCCCATGCAGCCAGCCCGTTCGCGGGATTTGAACCTCGGACCGAACTACCAGTGTTCAGCGTCTTTACCGCTCGGCCGCTGGTGGGCCATTAATCTATGAAAAATTTTTGTATACTCATACATCATAAAATCTGATATACTTAATAATGCAGATTAATATTTTATACATTTTCCATCATGACCACTTAGAATATCGCGACGACTTCCAGAATGTTTTCGTCTTCTGTGAGGTTCAGCGAAAATTTCTATCAAATGACAGAATGCCAGAGCAACAAACAGATATTACAGAAAAGTATATTTGCTGTAGCAATTTAAAATGTTTCTAACCACAAGAAAACAGCAAGAGCAAAAATATTTACTGCAAATGGCAGAAAAGATTGTAGAAGCATGATTAACATAATGTTCTGTTCAAGGTATTTATTCAGAATTTATTCGATACATGATGCTGGAAACTCTCTGAGAGAGATAAAAACTTTTACTTGATATCTAGTTGGAGATTCACGTAATAATCCAATCGGATTTAACGGGTTGTAGACAACAACACTCCTAGAATTAACTTTTTTTGTTCAAATGCAACTTACTATACATTACAACACCAATTATGAAAAAGTCATAATGAAAAGAAGGATAGGGTGCTGTAAAATGGGCCACATTATAATCAATTCAATGTAAATAATAATATACTGAGTCATTGAGTTATATCGATGTTTGAACATGAAAAATGTGCTCTGTCCTAGCCTCGATTCGAACGCCGGACGCCCGAATACGCGTCCAGTGTGTTTCCAGTTATAGTTCGACCGTCTCAAACGCAACCCTAGCTGGCATTCTGCCAAAACACATAGACTCGTCCAAAAAGGGGGTTGTTACTTGCTGCGACGTGAATGCGACGTGAAAGTCTTCTCTTCTCCGGAAAGAGAAAAATGGAGGGAAAGAAAGTCCCCGTCCTTTCCGCCCTATTTTGAGAATAATTCGGTCCGAATGGCGCATGCGTGTTTGCGCTCATGGTCACGGCTGAGGCGGTCGAGCTATACACCCTAAAATCACGCGAAAAGGAGAGAGAAGATACTTTGACTCATATCTCTATAAGTTTGTTTATGACTAATTCTTGACTTATGACTTAACTTTGACTTATGTCTCGATAAATTTGCTTGCCGTCGATAAACAGCAGAAGATGCTGAACACTTTGTTGAAAGAGAGTGTAAGCTCATCGCATGTTCGAAAACTGAGTATCGGGAAAATGCTTTGCTATGGCAGAGAAGTTCTTTTTAGATAAAATACAGGGTGGTCATAAAAATACTTCCGATGTATATGAACCCCCAGAGTCCTATCCTTTCAACAAATCGAAATGAAATTTCGGATGTCGTTATTCGAAGATATGCGCTCGAGATTGTGAGGATGTAAAACAATAGAGTTCTCATGCTTACGGTCACAGTGAAAATTTTAAAAATTTGAAGGTATGCGCTCGAAATTCTGATGATTTAAAACAACAGAGCTCTCACATTTAGAATAAAATTATTTCGAAATTTTCGAATGGCAGCACTCACTTTTTTCCTGCGTAAATTTATCAGCGCATTAAACAACTATAAATGGGATTGGAGCGCTACACTTATGACAAATACTACCGATGTAAAACATTTGCAAAGAAGAGGGTTGTAAAGGACCAATGACAACTATTCTCCACGAGCTTAATGTAATATGCTAGCCAGCTTAATGTAATATGGGTTCTTTAAATGGCTTCCCAGAAGGTACAGTGGATAGGGGAGCCTTCTGCTTTATCGAAGTGCCCGGGTTCGACTCCAGAGGAAGGCATGGCTGTAAGGTTCGTCCCTTCATAAAGGCGGCCCACCTATT
This sequence comes from Stegodyphus mimosarum, assembly GCA_000611955.2. Lineage (NCBI taxonomy): Eukaryota > Metazoa > Arthropoda > Arachnida > Araneae > Eresidae > Stegodyphus > Stegodyphus mimosarum. Next base: position 232,240 of record KK122531.1, read on the forward strand.
AGGTGCTTCCACAATAAAGTGGCCACCGCTTGCGGGCCTAATAATGGCCAAGCATAAGTCATCTAAGTGCCCGCCAATTTAACCTATCAACGTGCGATCACGTGAATTCTAAGAGCAATATGTACTTTGCGGCAAAAGATTACATATAAAAAGACAGTGTTCCTAGGTACCACTTGTTTGTCGCCCTTCAATATCGCAACGTCCATATGTTAGAGTGGACAGTATGGAAGACATTAGCTGCCTTCACGGGACTAGAACCACCGTTTCTACGGTGGTGCTATTCTTCTCGGGATCACCTCTGGAGTTCGAACGTATGTCCTTAAAAGGCCTGCATCTAAGCCTCTTCTCCGGTGCAATGCCGCTTAAATAATCCAAACCAAAGCAGCCTCCTAGAAGCGGAATTACCAACATGTTAACTGGAATGCACCTCAGTGGTCCAAAATACTGTTCAAGGATAATTATGTGGAGTTCGGTAAAGGAGAAAGGACGTTGAGAAGTCTAGTAATGTTGTTGAATACCACATTTTTGATACTAGCTGTGTAATTGTGTGTGGTAGATTTGCGTAATTGTACCAACCTCCACGTCTTTACAGGAGGTACTGTGATGGCTCAAAGTATCAATATCAAGTCCTTGACTGCATTGTGAGGTTGTATGTTGAAGCAAGTGATATGTCATTTATTCCTTTGGTGTATTATGCACATTTATGTAAAGAAAATCTTGCGGATGAGCATCTCAATAATTACGGTACTGACTGACGGAATGTCCACCATACTCTCTAGATCTCAATCCCAGGGAAAATAATTGCAATGCTTTTTTCAGCTGTACTGTCTATGCCCATGAGCTTTGACTCTCAAAAATTTAAAATTTTAAATCCCTTAGATTGGCAATTATTGTTTTTTCGATTTGTCTCTATTGCCTGGACTTGTTTTGATTAGCAACTGTGCATATTGACATATATGAAAGAGTTAAACGTCGCTGCATAGCTTGTATGAAGAGCGAAAATGACCCTTAATAACTTAGGTTCATTTATTTGCATAGCTTGCCAAAAATTTATGAATAGTATGCATATACATAAGTGATTACGTATATATATTCTATTTACTGTAACTTTGTAGGCATGAATTTATAACTCTGTAGGGTCATTAGGATTTTTTTTGAAGCAGATGACTTGAAAAAACAAGCAATGCCCTATCCAGGACTTGAACCTCGGAGCTCTCGAATACGTGCCCAGTGTGCTGACCATTACACCACAAAGGCGTGCTAAGAAGGCAGGAGAAATACTTTATACACTCCCCTTTTTAAAGGGCGAGTGGTTTTTAGAGGTGCCAAATCCTGGTGGTAAAGAATGATCATTCACCACCTTTTTTAGTTCGGGTGGCACTGTAAAGTCATCAGATTTTTTGAAGCACAAGAAATGAGCAATGTTCTCGCCGGGATTCGAACCTCAGACTTCTCGAATACGCGCCAAGTGGAGTGGCCATTACACCCCGAAGGCATGCAAAGAAGGGGGTAGAAATATCTTCTAACTCTTGCTTCTCTTCATATGAAAATGTAGGTCAATTAAAGCAAACATTGTTTCAGTTTCGTCAAATTTACTTCTAAGCATTTAATTTTTGGAAGGCTATATATTTTGCTTCTCCTTTCAAATGAAAATAATATTTATTGTTGTCATCCAATCAGTGGCAGCTCGTAGCTAAAATTAATGGGGGTGCTGTTCCAAAAAAATTTAACCTTTGTTTTAAACCTGTGTAAAGGGAAACAAACATGTATAACAAGAAAATTTATTTTGAAACTTCCATGAAATTTTACAAAAGAAAAATTAAACATTTCTTAATTACTTTAACTTAAATGGTTACAGTTCAAGCTTTACCTATTCATTTAAAAATGAAATCCATTCTTCTTGTTTTAATTTGCGCGAAGAGATCAATCATTTTCTCCTCGATCTCTGGATGACAACTGAGGAAATTTTTCTATATTGAAAGCATTGCAAGCGCATGAAAACGAAAACTCTTGAAGTTCACTTACAGTCACAGAATTTATTACTTGAGGATGCAAGGACATGGTTAAAGTTTTCTGTAAAATAAAAGAACCGAAAAAAAATGAATCAAATAGAATAGCTGAAAAATAATCTAACCAAGAATATGGTGTATGATTTTTAAACACAGCACACGCGGAGTAAAAAAAAAGAACCAGCTCCCAACGACACTCCAGATTCGGCACTGCAAAAGCGACAGTGCTCTCTCCCTCTCAGCCTCGTACGCTGCTTCCTAAGAGCGCATGCGCAGAACAGCCAAATACCACACGCGCGGAGTAAGAAATAATCACGTTTCCAGAATTTCGGCACTGCAAGAGCGACAGTGCTGTTTTATCTCCCTGGCTCGAGTGCTGCTTTCTGTGCGCGCTTGCGCAGAACAGCCTTGTGAAGCGCAGTTCCATACAAAAACTTTCGTACCTTTTTCATAAACTGGAGGATGGCTACTGACATTAAGTTTAAGGATTATATATTGTAGAAGTATAAAGAAAGAATTAAAGAAAAAAGGGCTCATTATATTAAATATTAAAAATAATAATAAGTGGAAACAGGGGGTGCTGCAGTTCCACAGTGCTTATTACGAGCCGCCACTGCATCCAATAAAACCAAATATTTTATAGTTAAAAAAATTAAAGTAAAAAAATGCTTCAAATTTAAAAACTCAAGTATTTGTTTTTGTATTTCGGTTTCGATTCTAATACTATTTAAACGAAAGCATCAAAATATTTTGAAATGTTACTCATACAAAATTAAAAAAAAAGGCAGATATAAAATATTGTAATCTTGAGAATCAAAGGAGCCTTTTACTGTTGCCATTAGATTTTATTTTTGCTGCAGAAGAAAGGAATTGAGAGAAATTTTTGAATTGTATTCAAAAGGAGTTGAGAGAAATTTTTGTAATCCAAACACATATTTCATGACATCAGAAATGCCTACTATAATTTAAATCTACTCATCTAATCCCTGTTATTAATTAACTACTAATAAATTAGTCTATTTAATCTAGTGGTATAAATGTTAATAACGCTTGTTGTAGAATGTTATGAAGAAGTACAGATTGCTTTGAAATGATTCATTTTGTTTGGGCCGAGAGTAACTCCTTTTATAATAGATAAGTCAATGGAAGATCTTAAGTCTCATCGACTGGCGACAAGTCTTATTTTGCGAGACAAGAATTTTTGGTTTCAAATTAGTGAAAATTATAAAGTTTGATTGAGTGTTAAAAGCATTAACCTGCAATTTAAGGTGTTGCAAAAATTTGCGAATATATTCGGTTCGGTATTAGTGCAACACAGAATATTTCATGTTATCCTACACCAGCTGTAAAGTAGTGAAAGAATGCAACCAAGTATTTTTTTCCTTCTCAAACCCTTATGTACTATAATCACATGCACTAATTCTCAGGTCAAAGACTTAGTATCAGGTTTTCGAGTCTCTTTTTTTTTCGGTTTCCTGTCTTGGCATACTTCTATTCGAAAAGTGTTTACGTTTTAATTTGCGGCCGTCGCTAATTGCAAATTCTACCACCCTTTCATTAAAAGACAATCTAATTTTCAGATGCTTTCCTTCTTTCTTTTCTCTTTCCTTTTTTTTTCTTTGGCAGAGGGGTTTCTGTTCTTTTGCTTGAAGAGAAAGCTTTGAAAACATGTTTAGTGGGGATGAAACGTGACAGGGGAAAAATGCTTTGCCATCATTTCAGCTATAGACAATTCACCTCAACTTAGTTATGGGGAAGGTATAAGACAGTTTCATATACATTTTAAACTTGCAAGCTGTAATCTTATTTCCAGAACGGGAGAGATTACGTATTATTTTGTATATACACCAGTTTCAAATTCATTATGATAATGTTCGAAATAATTTATATAATTATATTAATATCAAATGGATTCTTTAGGCAAAATGGACAATTATTGAAGAAAATGTAAAAACTGAATCAACTTATGTTTCTTTTAATACTAGGAAGATGTGTACTGTTTATGATAAAATTTTAATGCGAAGTTCTGCCGAAATTTACAATTTCTGTGCCTCTCCATCGATATTTGCCATCTTTTTGTTATTATGTTACTAAGGCTGTGCATTTTAACACAGTGTTACGAATTTAGTATTTAATTAGATACTTTTAGCAGAATGATATTTAAAATTGTTTTATTTCCCCTATTTTTTCTTTTAAGTCATGTTTTATTAATTATGGTATTTTTATTAATAATGGTTTTTTCATTCTATTTGATAATGTAATTTTTTGGCACTATTGTGCTTTTACAAATACGATTTCAGAGGTTTTGAATGTACCATAGCTTCTACATTCTTACTTGCTAATTAAAAGTGTAACATTTAATAAATATATATCTCGTAATTTATACTTGAATTGCAAATTAATAAATGCAAAATGGAATAAATATAATTGACTACTATGTTAGCTGTAACCTCAATTCTACTCGTTTGCTTTCCAGAAATCTCAAAAATCTGAAATTACTAGAATCAAACGCGATCGATTGAAAGCTATAAAAAGCCAGACCGAGAATATATCATTTCAGTTGTTTAGTTAGCTGCTGTTCTTATTGTTGATAGGATTAGCTTTCTCTGTGCTGTGCTTTGCGTTCTATTTAACGTTTTTAGTAGCTTAAAGTATAACTACTGATTATTACTGAGTGATATTGTGAGCACTTGTGGAAATATTTCTGAGAAAAATTCCAGCGTTCTGTTATATTTCTTTTGAGAAGAATAAATTTTATTAATCCTTTATCGGACTTACGCATTCAGCCTGTTACGAACCCGTACGCACGCAACAATAGGATTACGTTCCTCCATAATGGTCTGTTGACAGCAAAAATGAAAACGTTATTTGAGATGTGGGCGAATGCTTATATTTCCGAAACTACGGATGTTACAAACCACCTAAATACATCATTAGATAGATAAAAGAGCACATTAACCGACACAGTTTTTTAATTGGACAGAGTATACGCATAGTAACGCGTTACAAATAGCGAAATTTGGTTAAGTGAAAGCTCCGTGCGCATATACGACCAACGTGTGAGTGGCAAGGTCGGCTGGTAGACAGTCGCGTGTAGACAGTCAATGTGTTCGGGTGGTGTTTGCTGTGTGATATCTCCACTGGTCGCATTCGCCCTTTCGTTCCACAGTCATTTCATCTAGCAGTGTTTAGCAACCTTTACTCTCTCTCACACCCAGGAGATAAAGCCTCAGTAAAGCTGATCAAGGAAAGGTGTTTGGCCTTCAATGAAAGCGGATGTGGCATCTTGGGCTCGTGAGTGCTTGCAGTGTCAGAAATCTAAAGTGACACGCCATACCCAAAGTAAAATTGGTGTTTTTGTGCCACTTACTACATTGAATGGATACCGATCTTCACTTTTTAGGAGGTATCACCCCAACCTGATCCGCATTACGAACCTGACGACCTCATTACAAGCATCGCCTGCTTGACCAGAGCGCCCACTACTAGGCACCGTTTTGTGAGAGACAGTCGTGTACCACCAAGACTGCTCAAGTCCCCCATGTTGGGAAGCCAACTACAGCTGGGTGGCGGGCCCGTTAACAGCCCTCCCTTTGGAGGACTTTGCCGTCCCTCTATCACACAGAGGTGGACCCTCAGAGGGGTTTGTGCCATTTACTACTAGATTTGAACACGTGCACATTTACTCCCTCCATCGGTAGGTTTCCGATACTGTCTCACATGTGTAGACCGTTTTTCTAAGTGGTCTGAGGCATTTCCTTTAGCAGATATAGCTACACAGACTGTTGCAGGAACCTTCTGCTCGGGTTGGATCTCCAGATTAGGATCCCCAATCCGGCTGACTACCGACCAGGGAAGGCAATTTGAATCTTCGAGGAACTAATGAAGTTCCTGAGTACAGCTCGACACCGCACATTCCTATACCACTCGCCTGCAAATGGCCAAGTTGAAAGATTTCTTCGGCAGCTGAAATCCGCAATCATGATACATAGCCATAATCGGTGGACTGCTGGTCAGGCTTAGATCAAAACTTTATTCTTTGCAGAGGGCCTAGTTACTTCCTATTACTAGATGTTTCCGTACAGTCTCGACTGAGCTGATGTTCGCTTTGGCTGGTGTACCGCCTCTCTCACCAAGTTAGAAAGTTTATTATGATAAATTTCTATTTAGACATGGACTAATTCCTTGTATTACATACGGAAATGCATATCTTCACAGTAGCTTTTTTGAACAGATACAAAATAATGGTATTCATTCTCGAAATGTATTCGGAATTCCATTTTATAACGATATTCGAATGGATGCAGAAACTGAAATTTATACTGATGGGTCGGGATATAAGGGGGGTGTTGGTCATGCCTTAGTGGTACTTTTTTATGGTATAGAGATTGATTCTGAAAAAGTGAGTATGAAAGCTATTAATTCCGTACACCAGGCAGAAATTTATTCTGTAAAAGAAGCCTTCCAGTGGACTGACTCACATTTGCGAGAAACATATACAATTAATATACATTCAGACGCTTTGTCTGCCCTGCTGGCACTCTCCCGCCCGACTCTTAACAACGACCTTATGAATGAAATCAAATATTTATACAAGAAATTTAGAAGAAAACACAGATTATGCCTGCACTCTGGCGTATGTGGTAATGAGAGGGCCGATACACTTGCCAAAGAGGTTGCCCTGGGGGTTGGAGCCATTTGTCATGATATTCAATAACCAAGGAAAAAGATTATTACCATTATGAAAGATCATTTGTTGAAACAATGGAAGTATAAGTGGGAGACATCTGAGAAAAATATTAATTATTTACGTAAGACATATACGTATCAAGAAAGAAATGACTCTTATGAATGATATGGACCTTAACCAAATAATTACCAATCATGGTAGGTTTCCTGCCTATCTAAACAGATTCCGCCTCCGGGAGAACTGCTTATGCAAAATATGTAATTCTTACGGAGATGCAGCTCACTTTGTCGAGGACTGTGTATTAACAGGGAGTGGGAGGGCAAAGTATGGGTCATTCAATATGTAGAACTTAAATAAGAAAATCAGTGGACTGCTGTATTGCCTACAATTTTATTCGGTTCCAGAGCCACTTGGAAGAATGATGTGCAAGCAACCACAGCAGAAATGGCGTAGGGAGCTCCAATTCTTCTCCCAGGAGAATTCCTAAGCCCAGTTCCTGGAAACTCAGATCCAATCACTTTTGTAGGAAAGCTTTGCGAATCTATGCAACGCCTCCTTCCTCCTACAAACCAACCACATGGCGAATAAGGTGTATTGGTCAGCAAAGACTTAGTCACCTGCAGTCATGTTTTCTTCGGACGGATGTAGTAAAAAGAAGCCTTCAGCCTCCACGCGAAGGCCCTTATAAAGTGATCAGTCGAGGAGACAAAGTTGTCACAATTTCCATACATGGCAAATCTAAGACAGTTACTGTCTTAGATTTGCCATGTATGGAACCGGCATCTGTTACAAGAAAAGATGCTGAAGACTCAACGACCGCAACCATTCAAAGCACAGTTTTCATCTCTGCAGCTGAGGATCCCACAAAATTGGAGATTCCCACGTCGCCAGCAACTATACCTGGCCGGAGTTCTGAATCGCAGGCAATGGTAACTTTCTCCGGCCGATGGGTGCTCTTCAGTTCACGGCATAGCTAAAATTTCGCTATCGCTTTTGAGGGGTTTCCTGTACCGATTATGGATATTTAAATTTTTCTACCAGTATTTAGGATTTTAGAACGCTGTTCTCCTAGGCAAAATTAAAATTGCTTGTGGATTATGTCTCGCTCTCTAAATTAGGATTCTATAAAAGGAATATTAAATGTAATGCCTTTCCAGTATTTAAACGTTAATTATATTTAACGCTCGAGCATTATGTTGCATCTGCTTGCTTCTCGATAACTTTATTACTTAAACATGAATTTTTATCTGGGGATAGACATTATTGCTTTCACACCATTAACCGACACACTCTTGACTTAATGTTCGGAGGCACGCTGTTTAAAATCTGTTATTTCAATTTTTGTAAAATACTGTAATATTTCCTGGCGCACGTAAGCAATTGGCTCAAATAAGTTCTAATGTGATTGTGTATAATTTAAGGATTATGAATAAGGTTTATGAACTTTTATAAGGTTTTATGAAGAATTCTAAGGTGGATATAGTGAAAAACTCGACGACGACGAAGAAGCAGAATGAAGATGAAGAAGAAGACGGAGGAGAAGAAGAAGAATGAAGAAGGAGAATGAGAAGAAGAAGAAGAAAGAGGAGAAGAAGAGTTAAGAATGAGAAGAAGAATGAAAAAGAACGGCAAGAAGCATCAAGAAGAACGAGAAGAAGAAGCATCAAGAAGAACGGGAAAAAATGAGGAATGAGAAGAGGATGAACGAAGAACGAAATGAAGAAGAATGAGAGGAAGAAGTGTCAGGACTGAGTGTTCGGTGCATATTCTTGGAAAACATCTTCGTGACAGCTTAAAGTCCTGATCTTGAACAGGGAGCTGAATGCAGCTATGTTCTGTGGTAGAATAGTTTGATTAAGTGGTAGAATAACTACACTTCGGAGGGATTTAAAATCCTCCTTTATTAAACCACAATTATTTGCAGCCACTTCCCAACTCGGGAGGGATACAGAAAATAACGACCGCACTTGGGTCTTAAACTGAACAATCAAATAATTTAAACTAAAACTAAATAGAAATTCAAATCGTCGTTGCTCACAGAGCTATAAACGCGAGGTTGGCCTCTAAACTAAATGGTGCGTAGCAAGATTTAACTGATACTGACGCACTTAGAATTACTTCAATAAGTAATAACGTAACAGCGCTACGGCTTAGAATTTAAATACTAGCTGGTCAGGCGAACGTTGAACAGAATAACAGCGGTCTGAGACTAAAAGCTCTCTCACACTGAGAGGTTCCTACCTCTCGCTTAAATATAACTTGGCTCCACTTCAAATTAGCATAAAGCTGAAACGCGTGCTTATTCTAACGGGAAGTTGAAATGAGAAGAGATAGAAAAGGGCAAAATTAAAATAAAACTTTGTTAGTTTAACTAAAAACTTTCATAAGAATGAAAAATGAGAAGAATGAAGAATTAAATGAGAAGAAGATTGAAGAAGAACGAAAAATGTGAAGAAGAAAATGAGAAGAAGAATGAAGAAGAAAAATGAGATGAAGAATGAAGAAGACGAATGAGAAGAAGAAGAATGAAGAAGAATGAGAATAAGGATGAAGAGGAAGGAAGAAGAAGAAGAAAAGGTGCAGCAACTGGAGGAGTACTAGTAGAAGAAGAATAAATAAATAAAAAGAACTTCTAAATTAACAATAAATATTCTTAACTAGAGAAAATTGCAAATCTGCATTTAATGAAAAATAAAATTAAGATTATAGTTTTTAGAAATATACCTCTAATTATTTAAGAACTTATAAATGAAATTTAATAATTGAAGTTCATAATGAAAGCTTTTAAATACTGAGAAGAGAACTTTTTTAAAACAAAGCAAGTGCATTAGTATTTCAAAAATTAAGAGACCACCCCTTGAGTCCACCAATGGTTAACATTGCGATAATCGCTTTGTGTCTTTAATTAAACTATTTAATGAACAAAAAGTTATTCTTTCGACAGATATAAATTAAAACACTTACATGTTTTGTAGACTAATCTTCGAAAGAATCGAATGATAGAAAAGCACTATTCTTCAAATTTTCCTATCTTCAACCTTTCGTGCTGTTCGAGCGATACAAGAATTCAAGAATTTTATTGAATAGTTCAAGGACAATAATAATGCTGCCGATAATTATAAATTAAACAAGCTTCTTAGAAGCATTTTTTGCTAATGAGCTTTAGATCTTGTAGTTTAATTTTCAAAGAATGCACGTGCTTTTACCAATCAAAGAAGTCAATGACAATTCCATTTGGAACAGCCAATAAGGCAAGCGCGTATTATCGCGAAAATCGGAATTAGTATTTCCCTAAAGGCGTTCCTAACGTCAAATTAAATCTTGTGTAATGTCATGTGGCACGCAGTTTCATGATTATGAATACAAAATAAATAACAAATATACAGATTTATATATATATACATAAATATATCCCAGGGAAAAATGAATTAATATGACGTATAAACACGCAGCAAATTAAATAAATATCTCCGAATCTCATCTTTCGGATTGTAGTTTAACTTTTGAAACATGTCATATACTCGTACACTTCCATGCAAGTCAATCAAGAAGTCTAAATCTATTATTTCATAATGAGAAATACTTATTAAATTATATGCAAATCAGATAGGAATTATAAAGGCTTAGAATGCTTAATCAACTGGTTATGATGCAAAGATTATTTTTCTTTGATAATTAATACTGCGTAAAAGCACAGATGTAGGTAGATCATTACATAATAAAATTAAAGGCAAAATATTCCACAATAAAGAAAAAATTATGAAAGCTCCACGTGCCTTCCCCTTCTTATTTTATTACGCTTATTAAATTATACACATTTTTTTGCTTGCGCTTGATTTAAACTTATTTCCTCGAATTTCATTAGAGATATATCTATCGATATTTGTCATTCCATCAATTCAGTTCTCAATTCGCGGCAACCCCCCCCCCTCCCGAAGAAAAAGAGTTTCAGATAGTAAATTACTTTGCAAAGGGGCGTTTTTTTACCATTTTGTATGTTACCTTTATTTATTAAATATCATATTTCTCGCACTTAAACCATAATATTCAGTTCAAGAGCAATATCGCAAAATAATTTTAAAATGAGGATATCTTTAGAATTTCCTATATACATGTCTCTCGCTGAAGATATAAGTTTTTTTTCCCCGTAGCGTGTTGCCACTGCTCGCTTTGAAATCGCTGAGTTTATTAATCAAAAATTCGTTAAAGTGTCACAAAATATGAAAGCTGTAATAAAACAAATTCCAAATTCCAAATTAGGGCTTTCAGATGCCCATATTCGGCGGATTATTACGTTATTCAAAAATGGATGGTTCTACGTACCGTTGTTTTATTACAATGCGAAAAATATACATACATTTTGCAGATTCTTCATTATTTAATTTCTTTAAATATAACACAGGGCGATAATAGTTGGTGGCAACAATTTGAAAAGCGAAACGACATTTAAAGTTATCAATGCAAAATGACAAAACGAAATTAATAGCCCTTCTGGACAAACACCCTTTGGGCCTAAAAAAACTCCTGAAAACATTTTCATTAAAAATTATCAAATACAGAAAAACTAAGACACCAATTACATTTAGAAACAATTAAAAAAATTTTTTTTGAGATTAAAATTAGAGTTTCTGGGGCAAAAAATTCGGCCAATGAGCAGAAAGGCAAAATTTATGGTACATAAAATTTTAAAGTTAATTTGACCTCACTGGGCAAAAAAGCATTGGTGTTGGTGCACCAACTAATTTAATTCACTACTCTAGAAATAGCCGCCACATTAGAACTAAGCCCCACTTACACTTTTAAATGTTGATAATTCTACAACTATTGCAAGCAGATTAACTAATACCATAAAAACTTTAACTAGGACATAGAGACCACATAATTCAATTACTTTGAAGGCAAAAATGTACTATTTTCCAACATAATCAGAATGAAAAAACAGAGTTCACCGAGGCGTTAAGACTGGTGATATATATACGCGTTTGGTGCAACCAATTGCAACAAAAAAAAAGGAGGTGCACAAGTAGATGTTATAACAACTCACGCAGAATTACAACGTTCTACGACTACTCGTTTTTGAGCTATGCGAGATACAGCAGTCACGAAAAAAATACCTTCTGAATTCAGCCTAAATGCATTTTACAATCCATTTTGATAAAAAAGAGACATTTAGTCTGTCCGTAAGTACAGTGTACTAGGAAGAAGGGGCTCCCAGACCTGGCTTATTAAATTCCTGAACACGATAAAACCCCTCAACCCATAGAGACGATCCAAGGAGGCATAACCCTCTAGTCAACCCAGAGGACATATATGATACACACAGTCGGGGACTACATTCCGCAGGTCAAAGCAGGACGGCAGCATCCAAAGTAAGAACAGCACATCGTAGTCCATCCCCAAATGTTGAACAAGGCGAGCCAAACCCCAAAGGTCAATATGCGATAAGTCATGTAACGTCCCCACCAGTGGCGGCTCGTAATAAGCACCGTGGAACTGCAGCACCCCCCGTTTCCACTTATTATTATTTTTAATATTTAATATAATGAGCCCTTTTCTCTTTAATTCTTTCTTTATACTTCTACAACATATAATCCTTAAACTTAATGTCAGTAGCCATCCTCCAGTTTATGAAAAAGGTACGAAAGTTTTTGTATGGACCTGCGCTTCACAAGGCTGTTCTGCGCAAGCGCGCACAGAAACAGCACTGTCGCTCTTTCAGTGGCGAAATTCTGGAAACGTGATTATTTCTTACTCCGCGCGTGTGGTATTTGGCTGTTCTGCGCATGCGCTCTTAGGAAGCAGCGTATGAGGCTGAGAGAGAGAAAGCACTGCCGCTTTTACAGTGCCGAATCTGGAGTATCGTTGGGAGCTGGTACTTTATTTTACTCCGCGTGTGCAGTGTTTAAAAATCATACACCATATTCTTGGTTAGATTATTCAGCTATTCTATTTGATTCATTTTTTTTCGGTTCTTTTATTTTACAGAAAACTTTAACCGTGTCCTTGCATCCTCAAGTAATAAATTCTGTGACTGTAAGTGAACTTCAAGAGCATTCGTTTTCATGCGCTTGCAATGCTTTCAATATAGAAAAATTTCCTCAGTTGTCATCCAGAGATCGAGGAGAAAATTATTGATCTCTTCGCTCAAATTAAAACAAGAAGAATGGATTTCATTTTTAAATGAATAGGTAAAGCTTGAACTGTAACCATTTAAGTTGAAGTAATTCAGAAATGTTTAATTTTTCTTTTGTAAAATTTCATGGAAGTTTCGAAATAAATTTTCTTTTTATACATGTTTATTTCCCTTTACACAGGTTTAAAACAAAGGTTAAATTTTTTTGGAACAGCACCCTCACTAATTTTAGCTACGAGCCGCCACTTGTCTCCACAAACAAGGGGTGGATGAGATAGAACCAGTACGTTGTCTCCGATCCTGAACCAACCTCCGAATGAACAGAGATTCTAGTCTTGTGAAGACTGATTATGTACCGACGTAGTCGAGACTACATAAGTACAGATCCTAGCAAGCAGCTTTACAGATTTTACCTGCGTCGACCCATGGGGGAGGGGAAGTCAGTAAATACAGATGTCTTTCAGACGGTATCGAGAGCTGTCAAAAGGTTTTCGTTGAAATATGTCACCAAAATTTTTTGCGATTACAGTACTTCCTTTACTTGGTACAAGGTAGTAAAAAAAGAAAAGAAAAATTAAAAAGAAAAGGACGTAGCGAAGAAGAGGATTAGGTCGCATGCTTACGGTTTTCAGGTTTTATAGCAATAAATCAATTTCTGACACTTCTTTTATTTAAGAATTGCTCACGTAGTGATGTAACGTATATTCTCCCTCCTTTCTGCATGCCTTTGTGGTGTAACAGCAGCACATACGGCGAGTATTCAAAAAGTCCAGGTTCGAGTCCCGGCAAGTGCACTGCTCCTTTTTCATGTCTTCTGCTTCAAAATAACCTAATGATTCCACAGTAGCAACCGAACTAAGCGGTGGATGAACTAAAAAGGTGGTGGATGATGATTCTTCACCAATAGGATTTGGCGACTGGATACCCTAATCCCCAGGTGCCCTTTAGAAGGGGGAGTATATAAGGTATTTTCTCCCTCTTCTGCATGTCTTCGTGGTGTAACGGTATCACACTCGGCGCGTATCGAGAGGTCCAAGCTCGAGTCCCGACGAGGGCATTGCTCATTTTTCACATCTCCTGCTTAAAAAAACAACAAAGATAAAGAGAGTGCAAATTCCCCTTTATTTGCTTATCGATTTTACAGACGTTCCCGCACTTCGGGATACAAAGACCAACCACTTGTGGTCCGAACGTAAAAGAATATAAGACTACTAACTAACTAAAATTTATATAAGAGCTAACTTTTAATATTTTACACAGATGAGTGGCACTAAGACTGGCCTTTTAAATGACTACGTTTGTAGTACGCAAACTACGGAAAAATAATTTATGTCTTTAACTTTCAAGAGGATTAAAACCTCTGGCATAAAGGCGGACAGTAACTGATGGCAAGCTCGCGTGAAGCCTCGTAGCAAGAGGGCTCTCCCTCTTTCCTTCTACTACGCTCTTGGCAAACAGCCACAACTTAAATACATAACCGTTAGCAAGTACAATTTGCATAAACACAATCACGCGTTCATTCTGGCCGGAACTGGAAAATAAGAGATGATAGTAAAGTTTTAAAATAAAATAAAAGTTAGTGAACTTAACATCCTTACACAACAAAAAAGATTCGTTTTTTTTCTACTGTTCATAATCCTGCGAATACAAAACAAGGTATGTAAAGCACAGGGAGTTTAAAACATTAAATAAATAAAAAAAAACGTATAAAAATATTTAATGGTCATCCAAAATGGTTTGTTAAGGTTTTTTACGCTCTTGCTGAGTTCGAAGTCTACCAGTCTGCTATGACACTTGCTCTTATTAACTTTCTTTTTTTATATTTTTAGATTCATTATTAAGCACCACTTTCTTCGCACTTACAAAATATAAAGTTCTATAGCAAACTTGCAAAACTTTTAAAAGAGGCATAACAGTGTACGTTTAGAATTCCCGATGCAGCGTGAAGTGTTGTCATACATTTTTCTGTTTTTCAGTCTTTTCTCATCTTAATGTTCAGTTTTCTTACTAAGATGGCTTTAGAAAACTTTTTTTGCCTTTTTATTATTAACGTTTTAACGTTTTGTTTGCTTACTTTGCTTATTAAATATCACATTCTTGGCGTTAACACTACATAAAACTCGATTCAACAGCAAAATCATAAAATACAAAATATTTAACAGCAGCATATTTTTAGAATTTCAGATAAACAATCTAGTGCGCTGGAGATAAAAGTGTTTTATTCCGTACAGTGTTGCCACTGCTCGCTTCGAAATCGTTTTTTTTTCTTAATTGAATGTTCATTAAAGTTTAACAAAAAATTAAATTCATAATAAAAATAATTCGAAACTCAAATTTCGAGAGTCCAGATGTCCGCGTTAGGGTGGATAACTACGTTATTCGAAATTCGATGGCTCCAGGAACCGCTGTTTTTCCACAATGCGAGAAACATACATACGTTCATGCATATTCTTCATTATTTAACTTCTTTAAATATAAAACAAGGCGACAATATTTAGTGGCAGAAATTTGAAAAGTGATACAACGCATTTAAGTGTTTCGACGCAAAATGCCATTTCGACACTAACGTTCCTTATAGCTGTCTGTTGAACTTCTTTGAAACCTTTCCGAATGGTTTGAAAATTGAAAGCTGGAGAATATGTACGCATCTAAAGAAATCAGTTTGCATTGCAAGTTTCTAGGAATACCGGAATTGATATTAATGATAAGGTTCAAAGCCATATTAAAAACATTACACCACATCAGAAAGCAAAATGTGAAATGCCTTCAAGAACAATTGTTCGCATAATAACTTTGTAAAGTATTAATTTATTTTACCTAACCAGTTATTTCCTGGTAAGTATCTTTACTGTATTTCTCCCTTTCCGTTTTCCTGCCAAAATGCTAATTTTAATTTGCGCATATTCATAAGATGCAGAAAGCGATAGTATTTAAAAGAAGTTTTGCATTTAGTTAGAGCGTGTTTCGCTTGCTGAAGGCCACGTTATTAGCTAAAATTCTACTATAGCAGTTTGTCGTCGACGTTGCTTTATTCTTGCCAATACTTGTCACATCACAGGTTTTAGCCAACTTTCGTGACATTCAGTTCTGTATAACTTTTGGCTAATTTAAGATTTAACTTAGTTTTAATTTGAAATTCATTACCTTTGTGTTACGCCATAAGTAATGGCTGGTTTGTAAGCACAAGGAGTGCCTTCCGTTAATTACTTGAGTTTCTTAATAAAAGGGTCTTTTGTATTTCAGTTCTGTATAACTTTTGGTTAATTTAAGATTTAACTTAGTTTTAATTTGAAATTCATTACCAATGAGTTACGCCATAAGTAATGGCTGGTTTGTAAGCACAAGGAGTGCCTTCCGTTAACTATTTGAGTTTCTTAATAAAAGGGTCTTTTGTAACCTGCTTACGTTTCTCTACTTTGTTACTGGACATTGCCATAAGCTACTTAGATCTATGGAGTGTCTGGATTTAGTGGGTGCTTCCCAAGAGGGTTAGGCTCTACCAGCTTTTAAACATATCACAATCAATTTGGAAACATTGAGGGTATCCTAGTAATATATGAGTTTAGTAATATATTCACGAAATTCTTTCTAACAATATTGTTGTGTTACACTATAAGGTATTTCTTCCGCCTTCTTGATATGCCTTCTGGTGTAGTGGTCAGCACGTTCGGAGCGTATTCGAGAGGACCGTGGTTCGAGTCCCGGCCAGGGCATTGCTCATTTTTCATCTTTCCTGCTTCGAAATAACCTAACAGTGACGCTCGAACTAAGAAAAGTGGCGGATGATGATTCTCCACCACCAGGATTTGGCGATTAGGTCACCAAAACCCCAGTCGCCCTTTAAAAGAGGGAGTATATGAGGTATTTCTTCCATCTTCTTGGCATGTCTTCGTGGTGTACAGGTCAGCACCTCGGCGCGTATTCGAGAGGTCCGTGGTTCGAGTCCCGGCCAGGGCATTGCTCATTTTTCATCTTTTTTGCTTCGGAATATACAACACGTCCAAAGAAGGAGATTTACATTATTTCACTCAAAATCGTCAAAAATTCACAAATATTTTTTACCGCATTGCTACATTTCAATTAAAAAATTTCCTTCACTCCAGAAATCACAGAAATATCTGACTTGACTGATAGCACTGTCATCTTATACACATCCTTGAAATATTTCTAATAATAAGAGAACGCCCATATGGAATTAGATGTCTTGCAACTCAGAATGAATGCCATTTGTCTACCGCTATCAGAGTAATGGTCGGTTTTAAGTAACATTATGTTTGAGAGACAACATCAAAGAAAAATTTAAATGAAATATGAAGAAGTAAATGAATGACAGGCGAGGGCTTTTATATGCAATACGATGCAGGTTGTATCTAAATATTTATTACCTCGTTGAATGGCAGCAGTTGGGCGTAGTCGCTCCTATCCACACTCTACCATCGGGCGATTACAGAGAGATTTATAGTCTTAGCAATTGTTAAAGTGGTTGTTACTTATGGTTCTTCTAGGCAATATTTCGCATTTACTGTTATATTATTTCCTAAACTATCTGCGGTCAATTATTATGCATTATATTTTATAGTTACAAAAGATCGAAAGATTAAAAGAAGAGATGGAGAGTTGTATTTTTTTTAAAGCTAGTGGCATATGAAGAAATTAGAGCTGTCAAATCGAATATTAATAATTTCAAAATCAGGCGTTCATTGCATGTGTCTGTTAGTTGAAAAAATGAGGAGCTGCGTCGCGATTTTTATTTCTCGAGAAGCGCAGCACGTATGCGAATGATAGCAATTGGGGGCGGAAAGAAGAGAGAGTCTGAATTTTATTAATTATATTACGTATATGAATTTTATTATCTCACGTTTCTTCGCTAAATACGATACATCCTTTTTCAGCAGTTTATGTTAAAAAAAGTTATGTGAACAACTACATGACTTCCTCCTGACTCCACTTATTAAGCTATACACATTTTTTTGTGCACACCATAGGAACTTATTTCCTCGAATTTCACTTTCTCATTCAATTAATCAGTTCTCACTTCGCAGCAAAACAAAAATATATAAAAATTCAAAGTAACTTCATTAAAAATTGTAAACTAAAATAATAATAATAATAATACACAGTAAAAACAAGTAAACAATTTTTACAACTAAAATTAAAGTCTCTACACAAAAACAAGCAGTTCGGCCAGCGAGCAGGAAGACAGATTTCTCTATGCACAAAATTTACTTTTAGTCCCCCTCGGCAAAAAGACACTGAATTTCGTGCACAAACTGACTCAATTCAATATTCTACTAAAAATTTCAAATGAAAAAAATATGGCGGCTTCGTTAGCTCCACTTAAACTTCTAAATTGCTGATAATTCTACAACTACTGCATGCAGATTAACTAAAAGCACAAAAATCTTAACCAGAACATTAGAACAACATAATTCAATCACTTTTAAAGCAAAAAATGCACATTTACCACCATACAAAAATATGGTAGATACGGGCAGGAAGACAGATTTCTCTACGCATAAAGTTTACTTTTAGTCCCCCTCGGCGAAAAGACACTGAAGTTGGTGCACAAACGGATTTAATTAAATATTCTACTAAGAATTTCAAATGGAAAAAAATGGCGGCTTCGTTAGCCTTAGCTCCACTTAAACAACTTCTAAACTGCTGATAATTCTACAACTACTGCATGCAGATTAACTAAAAGCATAAAAATCTTAACCAGAACATAAGAACAACATAATTCAATCACTTTTAAAGCAAAAAATGCACATTTACGACCATATAAAAATAAAAACACAGAGCCGGCTCTATATTTTTATTTACCCACTCATTTATATACCCTTTCAGATTTTAATGTCGAACCAGAGGATTTGTTAAGGTTTCATAGGCTCCCACTGAGCATTTCAATTTACGATCTGCTCTTGGACTCACTGATTCTAACCTTATTATTATTATTATTATTATTAAGATATTTTCCACGCGTTCTCTACAGTCAATAAGGCTCAGAGAAATATTGTTAACGATGGATAATTAAAATTTCTATGTATTGCAGAACGGGAAATGGCGGATCGTGTTGATTTGTTTTTCTGATTCTTCCTAGTTAAATAGTTGACTAAATGGCTTCAATACGTAAAAAATTAGTCTCTGTAGATTAAAAATATTCGTGAAAAATTAAGCATCGCTTTCTTCGAACTTACGGAGCATAAAATTTCAGAGCAAAAACAGAAAATGTCTAGAAAGAGCATAGCTTTAGAATTCTCGATAGAGTATTAGGGATTGCCATACACTTTTTTTAAATCCGCTATATTGATTTTTTGAAACTTAGTATACAGCTGTTAAAGAGTTATTATAAAACAGAAGAAAAGTATGTAATAATTTTAACGAGCGCAGCTAATGTCATTTCACATAAAAATATTATTACAAAATGACCAGCCGCGGTAAGATAGCTTTCCCGGAAAGCGGGTTAAGGGTTGACATATTTGGCGCAAAACCGCCCATTTGACGACAAAATTGGCGATATGCCAAAAACGGATGGAGAACATTCTGGAACGAATTCTTACCGGTTTGGCCCAGAATGTTCTCGAAGGTCGGCCAAAAGCTATATAAACTCTGCCTGTATGCGAAGTAGCAGTCTAGTGTCGAGTTGGTTGTCGAGTGTATCGCGAGTTAGTGCATCACTAGAGTATATCGTAGTGCATCGTCGAGTGAATCGTGAGTCTCATCGTGAACAGTGTCTTGAGTGTGCTGAGCTTCGAGAGCGATCAACCGAGTCGTGAGCTGCATTTAGTGTTTTGCCGTGAAGCTGTCTTCCCCGTTATAGCCTCATAGCCTGAAGGCTGTGTGCTGATTGTTTCAGCGTGTTTGTTGTAGTTTTTCGACGACTGTAAAGTTGTTTTTGGAACTACCCTGCGTATTACTGGCTAATAAATTGTGTTTTCATTCTTCATCAAGTGCTGTTAATCTGTAATTTCTCTTCATCCGATCATCGGAAAGAACTGGACGTCTATTTTTCAATTGATGCACATAAACAATTTAGGCATTTTTTTGGCAAAAGCGCTTATATACTATGTTTTAAATTTCCTCGTAATTTATAACAATTTTGCATGACGGTATGTTTTGCAACGACCAGACGGTATAGTTACAAGGTATTTCTCCCGCCTTCTTCGCATGCCTTCGATTACGCTCGACGCGTAATCGAGAGGTCCGTGGTTCCAGTCCGGCGAGGGTATTGCTGATTTTTCACATCTCTTGCTTCCAAATAACCTAATGACTCTATATAATGATTAAGGGAGCCTACTGCGGCACCGAAGTACCAGAGTTCGAATCCAAGAGAAGCAAATGTTTATAAAATGTATAGTGTCTTTGCGGCAGGTATAGTGTCAATCGAATTTATAATAGATAAAATCTGGGATAAATCTTCTTAATGACCATCAGAAAGCTCGACAGTGTCGTGTACGTAGCGAATACAGATACAAAAAGGAAGTTTCTCAAATAATTTGACCTCAAACTGGTGCTTGCAGATATCAACAAGTACAGGACTTTAGGATGTGGATAAGTTACCTAGTAATTAAAATTTGGCTTTAAAAAGAATGAAAACAACATGCGTAAGGGAATTAGTTAAATGACTGGATTGATGTTTTTAAGGAATACGAGAAATTAAAAATTATAGAAAAGTTCCAAATGCGGAATTCCAAAAGCCTGTCATTATCTTTCATGCAGACCAGTAATTAAGCAATCGAGTCATACACAAAATGTCCGACCAGTGTTTGATGCATCAGCAAAAGAGGCTAACCACTGTCTTTGAATGACTTCTTGATTAGGGACCCGAATTTAATTGGCCTTACTTCGGAAATAATCGACAGATTTATACTATACGCCCCATTGACGTTTTCTTGGATATACAGCAGGCTTTTCTTTACTCAAGTGTGTTTTTACTTCCTATCAGAAACTGAAAAGATTATCTACATACATTATAGTGGCATCCTTGAATCATTTGCTTGAAAATGTACCCGAAGAAGTTTCTGGTATTATTTCTAAACTTCGCCTTTCTTTTTATGTAGATAACTATATTACTGAGATGTATATTCGGACTGAACTAAAATATTTTATGACACGAATTTAGAAATTAATATCAAGAGCATATTTTAATTTACGAGGCTTTCTAATTATCGGTGTAAATCTAGTAGAGAAATTTCCCTTTTAATCAAGATGCTTTAAGGGAGGCGTCGGTAAGGCGGGTCACCGAGTGATCCATTTCATAATTTCAAATGCCCAACTTGAGTTCCGAAAGTAAAGTACAGGGTGTTTATGAAGTCCCGGACCCATTTTGATGTTTAATAGCTCATAAAATAATAAAGATAGATTAAAATTAATAACATAAATGGTTAGATAGACTCAAAAAGTTTCATGACACTTCCTTGTCAATGACATTCCACATGTGCCCCCCTTCGTCGCACGGAGAATATCGAGTCGATATTCCATTTCACGCCAGGTACCGGCAAGCATGTCGGCATCCACAGAAAGCTATTGCGGTTGTCATTCTGGCTTTTAGGTCATCCATGTTCGACACTCTCCTCCTATAAACGTTGTCCTTTACAAATCCGCAAATGAAAAAGTCCAGCGGCGTTATATCGGGTGATCAGGGTGGCCAAGGAATCGGACCTCCTCGCCCAATCCATCTTCCTGTAAAATGGTCATTTAAAGAACTACGAAAGATGGTACCCCAATGAGGTGGTGCACCATCTTGTTGCAAAAAGACATGTGGCTGAAGCTCTTCTAGTTGCAGAAATACCAAGTTTTCCAACATGTCTAAGTATACGACTGATGAGAGGGCCTTTTCTGTAAAAAAGAAAGGCCCAGTGACTCGGTCGTGTATTAGTCCACACCACACATTAACCTTTGGTGAATCCCTTTGTACCTCACGGTATTCATGAGGGTTTTCAGATCCCCATATGCGCACATTATGGCGATTAACAATGCCAGAAAGATGAAAGAATGCTTAGTCGGAGAATATTACGGAAAAATACAGATATTTAGACTAGAAAACGAAATTATCTGAAATGAATCACACGCGCAGACGATATTTACAAAAGTAAAGATATTCAAACCTGAAAATGAAAATATATAAGCTATTCCATCAATAAATGCGATAAGTTTGTTTATATCTTCATTATTTTATGAGGTATTAAACATCAAAATGGGTCCGGGACTTTATAAACACCCTGTATTGTTACGGATTTTGTATTTATTTAGCTATTTTTAGTAGAATTGTAATTAAATTGTTTTATATCCCAGTGCACGAGACTTATTTTAAGAGAAAGCTACGCCGAAAATGTAAAAATGCAGGAGCACGCGCGTTTAATAAATAGATATCTCGTAATTGCGTTTGATTTCTTGAAAAATGGAGAAAATACCAGAATTTTCTCGTGCTTGATTAAAAGCTTATAAAAGCAGGATTAAAACATCTCAGTTTAGTTGTTTTAGGTGAACTGTAGTTGTTTACTTAATGCCTTTATTGATTGTAGCGAATTCGCGGTGAGATCGAATTAGCTTTCTCTGTTTTGAATTGAGTTCTGTTTAAAGTTTTAGTAATTCAAAATATAACTGCTGTGAGATATTGTGATATTGTACGAATATCCTTGAGGAAATATTTCAGCATTTTGTTTTATTTCTTGTGAAAAGAATATATTTTATTAACTTTTTAACGACTTGCGCATTCAATCCATTACGAAACCGTGGGCACGCAACAGTATAATATGTAAAAATAAATTCAAAACATAAATATGAAACAAGCATTTGAAAAATACATAAAAAGGAACAAAAAATAAATAAAAACAACGAAAGCTCTGCTTGATTACAAAGTCAAGAGTTACAAAGTTATAATATCAAAAAGAAATCGATAAATAAGTTTGGCAACGCTGAACCATAAGCCATAATTCCAAGAAATCGGGTTTCCCATTTTGTTCGCATTCGGTTCAACTTATAAATGCGAGCAAATATTTTCTCACGTGAAATTTATTTTAAACAAAAATAAAAGCAGCTTACGTACCGAAAATTCAAATGCCTATATTCCTCTTAAGATAAATGAACTATAAGCCAAACTTCACAAGTTCAAGTCTCAGGAGACGCACTGATATCGAAGAGAAAAATAAAGTCCACTCAGTTATGTTTGTTTTTATAATACAGGGTGTTTATAAAGTCCCGGACCTATTTTGATGTTTAATAACTCATAAAATAATGAAGATATAAACAAACTTATGGTATTTATTGATGGAATAACTTATATATTTTCCTTTCCAGGTTTGAATATCTTTACTTTTGTAAATATCGTCTGCGCGTGTGGTTCATTTCAGATAATTTCATTTTCCAGTCTAAATACACTCACGTTTGTGAAAATTGCAACACCATGAAGGACTTACGCGAGTGAGCTGAAATTTTCAGGAAATGCAAAGTAGGGCATGATATGCAAATGATTAGAATTGCAAATCCGTAGCGCATGCGTATGCTGAGCAGCGCCCTCTGAACGGCTGATGGATCCGAATAAATAGACGGCTGTAGCGAGGCGTGTATGGTTATCGGTGGTTATCTGCTAGTGGTAAACGTTAACTCAATCTGTACTTATGCCTCGTCGACGAAAGAGAGCGAGATTTGAACAACTTACAGAGTTTGAACGAGGGAGAATCATCGGCCTTCGTGAAGCTGGATTGTCGTATCGTGCAGTAGCCTCTCGTGTGCAGCGTAACAGCAGCACAGTGATGCGCGTTTGGAAGCAGTGGACGGACGAGTGTCGGACAACTCGGAAATCCGGGAGTGGACCCCGAAATGTGACGTCAGCTCGCGATGATAGACACCTGGTCCGCATGGCGCGGACGGACCGTACAGCTTCCTCTAGACAATTGGCAGCACTGTGGTCAATAGCTACAGGTGTTTCATTGTGTGCTTCATCAATTCGTAGACGTCTGCTGCAGTGTGGACTGCGCGCACGGACTCCTTTATACAGGATCCCCCTAACGCACGACCATCGCCGCCTGCGGCTACAATGGGCCAATCAGCATAGAGACTGGCGTGCTGATTGGCAGCATGTCGTGTTTTCTGACGAATCCCGCTTTAATTTGTGGTACCATGATGGCCGCATTCGTGTCAGACGCTATGCCGGTGAACGCCACCTTCCGGAGTGCATTATCGAACGCCACAGTGGACGAACACCCGGAGTTATGGTCTGGGGCGCCATAGCATATCATAGACGATCTCAATTGCTACGAATTGTGGGCAATCTGAACAGCAACCGGTATATCCGTGAAGTTCTACAGCCCGAAGCTGTTCCCTTCCTTCAAAGCTTGCCAGGCGCTGTATTTCAACAGGACAATGCCCGCCCTCATACTGCTCGGATTGTTAAATCCTTCTTTGCAGCGCAGCAGGTACAGCTTCTTCCTTGGCCTGCGTGTTCCCCGGATATGTCGCCAATTGAACATGTGTGGGATGTCATTGGTCGGCGTCTTGCTCGTGATCCTCGTCCTGTTGCGTCTGCAGACGAACTTTGGGTACGCGTACAAACGATATGGAATGCTCTTCCTCAGTCAGACATTCAAACTTTGTTTGACTCCATGCCACGTCGTGTAGCAGCACTTATTGCGGCGCGTGGTGGCCACACAAAATACTGATTCTGATCTCTTGTTCTTGTTTGTTTGCTTTGAACATTTAATCATTTATTTGTACCACTACCACTCAACTGTGTATTAAATTGCATTCAATTATGACGATTCCTTCTTGGTGTTGCAATTTTCACAAACGTGAGTGTATCTGTACTTTTCTAAATATCGTATAAGGTATACCTCCCACATTCTTAGCGTGCCTTCGTGGTGTAATGGTCAGCACACTGAGCCGGTATTTCAGAGGTCCGTGGTTCTATCCCCGGCGAAGGCAGTGCATATTTTTCATCTCTCTTGTTCCAAAAAAATACCTAATGTCTCTACAATCGTCGGCTTATTAATTGGACTTTTCTCTCTTGTTTTTGGCATATGATGATGTGCGCATATGGGGATCTGAAAACCCCCATGAATACCGTGAGGCACAAAGGAATTCCCCAAAGGTTAATGTGGGGTGTGGACTAATACACGACCGAGTCATTGGGCCTTTCTTTTTTACAGAAAAGACAGTCTTATCAGTCGTATACTTAGGACATGTTGGAAAACTTCGTATTTCCACAACTAGAGCTTCAGCCACATGTGTTTTTGCAACAAGATGGTGCACCACCTCATTGAGGTACCATCGTTCGTAGTTCTTTGAATGACCATTTTACGGGAAGATGGATTGGGCGAGGAGGTCCAATTCCTCGGCCACCCGGATCACCTGATATAACGCTGCTGGACTTTTTCCTTCGGGAATTTGTAAAGGACAACGTTTACAGGAGGAGAGTGTCGAACATGGATGACCTAAAAGCCAGAATGACAACCGCAATAGCCTCTGTGGATGCCGACAGGTTTGCCGGTACCTGGCGTGAAACTGAATATCGACTCGATATTCTCCGTGCGACGAAGGGGGCACACGTGGAAGTTCGTCGACAAGAGTCATGAAACTTTTTGAGTCTATCTAACCATTTATGTTATTAATTTTAATCTATCTTTATTATTTTATGAGTTATTAAACATCAAAATGGGTCCGGGACTTTATAAACACCCTGTATATCCTAAGTCGCTCTTTCGAGACATGAAAAACACAATTTTATTTTCGTCAAACGGCCCAGTAGAACTTGAGATATGGAACTGCTTTTTTTGGGGGGAGGCAATGTACTTCTGAGATGTAGTAATGTAATGATTTATTAAATGTTCGTATTTTATCGACACAATCCCGACGAAGTGTGACTACTTATTTTAATATCGATAAGCCACTAATAATCGTTTAGCTGTTAAAGAAACTACCCGAGGGAATTAGCTTTGAAAAATAATATTTTGATTTTACATCATCGCATAGTAACTGGTTCTACTTCCTTTGTTACAAAGTAAAGGCAGTATTCTAATCGCGAAAAATTTCGGATATCATATTTCAACGAAAATATCCATTTTCCACCTCTCTCGGATCCATCTGCACGATGTTTTTGCATAACATCTGTACGTATGGGCATAATAAAGGATTGCTTTTGCCAAAAAGAATGCAAAAAGGATTTAAAATGAAATCAGAAGAGATTTTCTTCGTGAGGACTGTACGTACATATGTAAATCACATAACTCAAGAACAAATAATTTTAGAACGTTGTGCATGTTGTGTGTATGGGACTGCTATAACATTTAGTTGTACGCCTCCACCCTTTTTAGTTGCAATCTGTCGCACCAAAAGTATATATATATATAATACCAAAAGTATACATATATATATATATATATACCAAAAGTATATAGCATCAGAACTTTTACCCTCTCTCAGTGACAGAACTAAGTTTTTTTATTCTTATATGTTGGGAAATCGTGCATTTCTTGCTTTAGAAGTGATCGAATTATGTTGGGCTTATCTTCCGGTTAAAAGTTTTATGCCTTTATTTAATCTGCATGCAATAGTTGTAGAATTATAAACAATTTAAAAGTCCCGATTTAAGCCTAACAAGGTAGCCATTTGTTTACATCTGAAGCTCTTAGTAGAATAATAAATTAAGTCAATATCTTCACCAACTTCAGGGCCTTCTTGCTCAGTGGGGTCAAAAGTTAGCTTTCAGTTTTGCACACGGAAAATTTTGTCTTCTCGCCCGCTGGCCGAATTGCTTGTTTTCGCTCCGAAGCTTTTATTTTAATTGCAAAAAAGTTTTTTTTAATTGTTTTAACTGGATTACGGTGTTTTAGGTTTTTATGTAGTCGAAGATTTTTACCGAAGGTGCTTTGAGTTTAAATTTATTTTTGCAAAGTAGGACTGAATTGATTGATTAAACATATTTCGAATGAAATTCGAGGAAATATGTTTAAAGAAAGTGCATCAAAAAATGTGTATAATTTAATAGGCCGTGGAAGTCTTGTGGTGTTCACATCAGATATATTTATTCTAATATTGGGCCATTAAAACTTACCATTTAACCCAAAGAATGTTTGATACAGTGTATAAAATGTAGTTTCACCGTAATGCAAAGAGTTAAATATTAATGGTATTTTTTAATGATACTTACGTGACCTAAAATGGAGTCTGTCCCAGTTTGGCTTGGCCGTTAGTAGAGATTTCGTTCTTTGCGTGATACGTTCAAGAGAAGATGGATGTCTGTGATTGAAAATCCTCGTGTCATTTCACTTTTTTAACAGATGTGATCAACAATATCACGTTACATCGATGAAATATAAACTTCTGAATGTTGATACATTGAAAGGTGATCTTCATTTGTTAATTTTGTTGATATACGTGTTCGAATGTAATGAGATTTTGTTTTCCTTATTAAACCATTTGCTGTCAGAAGTTAAACTACCTGTTTTAGTTAGGCATTATTATAATCTTAGCTATAATGGCCGAAATATATTAACGCTATTAAAAAAATCTGATGTACGGCCTATTAAATTATACACACTTTTTGCTGCACTTCTTTTAACTTATTTCATTACAGCTATAGTTTTCATTTAATCAATTCAATTCCCATTTCGGCAAAAATGTATAAAAAACTTCATTAAGCATTGTAAAATACAGAAAAACCTAAAACACCAAATACACTTAAAATGTTTTTGGAATTAAACTTAGAGTTTTTATTAAAAAGAAGCAGAGAGGCAATTCAATCAACGGGCAGAAAGATAAAATTGTCAGTGCACAATAATCTAAGTTAGCTTTTGGTCTCACTGTGCAAAAAGACGCTGAATTTGGAGCACCAACTTACTTAATTCAGTATACTTCTAAGAATTTTTCAAATGTAAATAAATAGCCTCCACTTTAGTGCTAGGCAACTTTTAAATTGTTGATAATTCTACAACTTATGAATAGAGAGATTAATTAAAGAATTAATCAGAACATAAAAAGAGCATAATTCAATCCGTTTTAGAGGGAAAATTGCACAATTTACCAATATATAAGAATGAAAAAACAGAGCTCATGGAGACGGGTAAAAGGTTGGGTATGTATATGTAAACGTTTGGCGCGGCCGATTGAAAAAACAGGGAGATGCACAACTAGGTGTTATAGCAGTCCCATATACAAAATTTCAACGTTCTACGGTTAATCGTTCTTGAGATACGTCTGTACGAAGAGACGTCACGAAAAAAAATCCCTTCTTAATTCATTTTAAATCCATTTTACGATCCGTTTTTGAAAAAATCTGATGTGTACACCACATGACTTCCCTGTACGGCCTTTACATTACACACACTTTTTGCTGCATTCTATTTAAACATAATTCCTCGAATTTCATTAAAGATATACTTCTCATTCAATTAATTAAGTTCTCACTTCGCGGCAAGGCAAAAATACATAAAAACTCAAAACATTTTTATTAAAAATTGATGAATATAGAAAAAAATAAACCATTAAATTCTGTTCAAACAATTACAAAAGAACTTTTACAATTAAAATTAGAGCTTCTACGCAAAAACAAGCAATTCGTTCAGCGAGCAGGAAGACAAATTTTCCGGTGCACAAATCTGAAAGTTTACTTTTCGTCCCACTCGGCAAAAAGACACTGAAGGTGCGGAAACTGACTTAATTCAATATTCTACTAAGAGTTTCAAATGTAAACAAATGGCGGCCTCGTTAGGCCTAATACACCACTTAAAATTTTAAATTGTTTATAAATTTGTAGCTATTGCATGCAGATTAGCTAAAATCATAGAATTCTTAACCGGAAGGTAAGAACAATATAATGCATTAATTTTTAAAGCAAAAAATGAAAAATTTATATATATAGCATATAAGAATAAAAAAAGAGAGCTCATCGAGCCGGGTACGGGATATGGACACGTTCGGTACGAACGATTGCAACAAAACAGAGAGGTGCGTAACTACAGCCTGAGTAAAAACTTTAAGGCCAGTAAAATTTTTTGAGAAAATGGAAACATTTAAACTGAGGAATTAAAATACCATTTGATTGATAATTATTGACCTTAAATAAAAGTAAAAAAAGTAGAAAAATTAATTTGCAACTATTTTATTATTAGAAAATATTACAGAACATACAGATGAATATTTCAGCCTGAGTAAAAACTTTAAGGCCAACATAGAAAATAACATATAAGAAAAAAAATACAAATTATTAGAAGGATGTGTAGGAGTCATTTCTTCGAATTACTTCAAATATTCTTGTTTTCATGGATGAAACGAGTTTTTGACAAAGGGTGGGGTCGGTTTTATACCATTCATCTTCGATAGTAGATTTCAGTTCTGTTGTTGATGTAAAATGTCTCCCATTTGCATAAACTCTTCTTGCTAAGTCACCCCAAAGGTTCTCGATTGGATTGAGGTCAGGTGATCTAGCTGGCCATTTCACAGTTTCAACATTGTTGACTTGGAACCAATTTTTTGTGCTGTTACTCGAATGGATCGATGCATTGTCTTGCTGATATTTCCAATTTTCTCCAGCAAGACATTCAGTATTTGGCAAAAGATGATTTGTTAGGACATTTTGGTATCCTTGTGAATTCATTCTACCTGAAACGAATGGAATTCTGCCCACACCATTGTAAGCAAAACAGCCTCAAGTCATGACAGAGCCTCCACCTAATTGGCGCTTGGAGAATATTTCTTTTTCATTTCTTATATCATGCCAGTAGAAATTCCAGCCATGTGGTCCATCCAAATTCCATTTCTTTTCGTCAGAAAAAATAATTTCTATCCGTTGGTTGTCCCAGGATATGACTTTCTGGCCAAAGTTCAAACGCTCTATTTTGTGACTCTGCAATAACTGAGGCTTAGTCATTTTGTTGCATAAGTGAACCTTCCAAACCTTCTAATTGTGTTATAAATCGTTTTTGACAAACGTTTAAACCTGTCGTCGGAATCAGTTTCCTGGTTGAGTACTTTCCAGTAGATACAAGTTGAAAAACTCTTCTTTCATCACTTGAGGACAAAGCTTTAGGTGTTCCCCCAGTATTCTTTTTACCATAATTGTCTTTTAATTTAAAAAAAATGTTGACTACAGTCTTTGATCTTCTTATCTTTATCGCAATAACACGACTACTCATTCCTGTTGAAGACAAAGCTTCGAACTCTCCTCTTTCAGGATCAGTTAAATTCTTACCCTTCGCCATCTTCACAAAGATCACTAATACTTCGAAGAAACGTATGACAAATATGAAAATTGCAGCATTGTCACAAGCTAGTAGTTGCAATGGTAATTACACGAATATATTATATTTATTTTTAAAAAATGACTGGTGGCCTTAAAGTTTTTACTCAGGCAGAAATACTAACTTTGTAAATAACCACATGTTTCTCATAATTATGTATTTACAAATTATGTTTATAGCATTTATTTCTTATCAATGAACTTTAATAATTAATATTATTTAAATCCCTTTTATTTCATTTTACATTTTCTCAAAAATGTTTGCTGGCCTTAAAGTTTTTACTCAGAGTTTAGATGCTATAACAATCGTATACATAAAATTTCAACGTTCTAAGGTTAATTGTTTTCGAATCATGCGAGATTCGTCTGTATGAACCAAGTAACAGAGTGAATATTGATTTTGGCATTTTTGCGATTTAGTTTTTCCTTAACTGTGTTTAAAGCAAGTAGGACTCAAAATTCTATAAAAATTTTTTTTAAATTCTGAAAAATACCTTTTCAATAATGTTTTTAAATTGAATATCCGTTGCTTGGAGATGTAATATGAAGAGTTTTCTTATTATAATTTATAGTGAATTATTGCTTTATTACCTTGCAGCTTTAGCGCAAGTCTTCGGCTTATTAATTTACTTTTAATTACTTTCATTATGAATATAAATTCAAACTAACAGCAGCTTTTAGCGCTATTTTTATAACAGCCTGTTCTCCAAGTAACTTTGTAGATTTGTCGCCAATTTAGGCTAAACTTATTACGACAACCCTTTTGCTTCCATCTCTTAATACGTACTTGCATTCCAGTCATTTGGTTTTAAAATTTTGAAGGCAAGTTGGTTAATTTTTAAAATTTTTTTAATTTCTTTTTTATTACAGTTTTAACTTTAATTTTATGGATTATTTCTTTTAATCCTCTTATGATTTTGTAAAATTTGTTCTTGAATCTACTTTTGTTTTTATTTTGGTATTTAAAATGAAAAGAAAGTGTAGGGGATATGTCTTCTAAAGTAAGCATCTCTTCAGATTAATTGTATTCTTAGTAAAAAATTTTAATTTTAAAGATTATTTGCTTTTTAACAGGATTCTTTTGGTTTAGTGACTAATATCTTTATTTTGATTGAATATCAATTAGATTTATATTTGATGCTTACTTGGAAGAAAGATGAAACACTCTCTGTTATTTTAGTTACTGTTAATTGATGGTAGATTGGTTCATCCCCTTGATAAGTCGATTAATCTGCTATCAATAACAATAACAGGCTTTTCAATACTTAAAAAGTTTACTTTTGATTTTGGCATTTTTGCGATTTAGTTTTTCCTTAACTGTGTTTAAAGCAAGTAGGACTAAAAATTCTATAAATTTTTTTTTAAATTCTGAAAAACACATTTTCAATGTTTTTAAATTGAATTTCCGTTGCTTGGAGATGTAATATGAAGAGTTTTCTTATTATAATTTATACATATATATCTGTAATATTTGCAGTCGAGGGGCTTAGTAATCAGAGTCCGGATTTTGACGTTGCAAGGGGAAGGCAGCAGAACTGAAGACAGAAGGATTTCACTTTAAAAACTCCCCATATTTATTTAATTAACATGGCAGCACATTTTCTTTAGACGAAGGTCACATATTCAATAATGATTTAAATAGTAATACCATTAAATTTAGAACCTCGACGTCATAAATATTTTTAACAAAGGAAAGACGAAGAGACAGAGCAAAGCGTTTGTATAGCAGGCAAAGGTAGTGAGCAATCTGATGAAAAATGGCGCTTCGAGCTATTTATAGTAGCGAATGGATAACATAAACATACATAAAAGGCCATGGAGTTCTCGAAAGTACTGCTCTAGGGGGAAGGTCCTGAAATTGCGGAAAGTTAATTAGAGGTTGCTGTTCGCGTAGAGCAAAGCCATCGTAATTTTTGCATTTGGCATAGAGACATACACTTTTGGTGCAATTGGTTCAAGTAAAAAGAGAGGTGCATAACTATATATTACAGCATTCCTACTTACAAATACGCTCTGAGGCTACTTGTTTTTCAGTTATGCGAGATACATACATAACGTACGTGCAGACGTCACGAAAAAATCTCTTCTGAATCCATTTTAAATCCGTTTCATAATCCTTTTTGAGAAAAAGATATTACAATACTTACATTACTTCTTACAAGGAAGTAAATAGAGTCCTTTATTCTGTCTACAGGTGCAAATGGCGCGAGAAAGAAGTTCAAATGGGTTCGACAGCGCTCAGAATTACATTGTATCTCCTATATCGTACAAAGAAGTTGAAAAGTGGAACTCTGCTTTTTATGCTTATCATCAATGCCTTGTTTCGTACCTGAAACTATTTTACGACAAAATTTGAAATTAGTTCTTACGTGTAATATTCCAAATGAAGAAAAATTGTTTATAAATTATAATATACGCTATAAAAAGGACAAATAGATATCATATCTAAACGAAATACAAACAAATTTCTACAGAACTGGTGTTAATTCAAATATTGCAAGTTCAGATTGGCACAAAGCTATTATCATCTAGTAATTTTACTTCTGAAATTTCATTTAAAGCAACTGCATCATTTATTCTCCTGGAACTTTCGGTTTGCTTGTGAAGGAAATTAGACAAAAAAGTTGTTGATAAATCACGTGGCGTAAGATATTTAAATTACTTTTCAAATATGAAACGAAAATACTTCTTAGGAAGAAATGATCCTCTTAAAAATAATTGTATATCTTATTACTACAGTAGATTCTCGATTAGCCGGAGTAATGTCAGTGACAAGGTTCACGGTTAACCAGCCATAGTGATTAATCCAACAGCAAGTTAAAAAAAAACACGCAAAGAAGAATAATTAACATTATTCTAAGCAGAAAAATATTATTAGCAACTTACCTGCACTTTTAAACAGTTTACTTTGGAGCATAAACTCATTTGGTTATTTATGTAAATTAAATTCCTACTTAAAATAGTAAGAATAATGTTTTTCTTTATGTTACTTTTGTATTTTGATTGGAAAGCATGGAAAATAGAATATTAATGGCTGCATACTTGATTTATTTGTAATGATGATTTAACGATATTACGCATATAACACGCATATTCAGATAAAGAAGGTTTCGTTATGAAATGCGTCGATATGGATTTTTTGAGAGGCTAACATATTTCACATTCTGAAGATACTAGTTTTTTACGCTTTTAAGTATTAACAACGAATTTGAAGGCTTCGTCTATAGAAGACTAAAATATATATGTGTATATATTTTTTTTACCTAGGTATTTTTTACAAGAGTTTCATATTACTTTAAAAGTTCTCTTGTTACACTAACTAGCAAAGCTTAATTATAGTCTGCGGAATAATTAAAAATGGCTTCGGTGGCACAGAATGGCAACAGCTTTTTATTCTGTCAGCTTAAGGTTTTTCTTTTGCAAAGAAAACTTTCAGATTTAGCACAAATATTATCATTAGAATTCCTTCATGTTTTTCCCCCATTGAAAGACAACTGTAACTTCCTGAAAATAATTCGCTAATTCTGAAAAAAATAATTAGGATTTGTGCCATCTCTAGTATTAAAAATTAATGCATAACCATTTTTAAAAATATAAAATCGGAAACTTTCGAATTTTACATTACGCCCAAAGGGGCGCGCTTTTTAAACGTTTTGTGTGTTACCTTTATTTACAGAGGCTGTTCGCACATTTTTTAGACGATGTGTATTGTATTCACAAAACTAAATTACATAAAATTCTTGTGTTTTAAATGTTCTATTTGGCATCGTTTATTCTGAACTATCTTTCGACACCGCAATTTAAAGGATAATAATGCCTTTTGAAGTGACAGAAGAGGTATTCTATCCCATTCCTCCGGAACAGCTTTCCAGAGTCCTGTTAGGGTTTTGGGACAACGTTTGGATAATGCAGTTTTTAAAAGTCGGAAAGCACAAAAATCCATCTGTGACACATCGGGAGATTTAGTAGGGATATCAGTGAAGGGTATGGCTTTGATACCAGTTTTTTGTTCTATTTCTTTTAGGAAATTTACAGTGGATTTTGATGTGTGACTGCTAGCTTTGTCCCGATGGAGTCTCACAGATGGATGGCACTGCGGGTAAAGCGATGGTATTTCATTCAGAAAAATGGGCGATAAAATATGTTTCTGATAATATTTGGAGTTAATCTTGACATTTCTTTGCACTCTCTTTATTTTTAACTTGCCATTATAAGAAAAACCAGCAACAATCATGAATCCCTTTGAAAAACTTTTTTTCGATTCTTTGAACCATGTACTTAAATTTGTTTCTCCCCTTTAATGATAATAAATGGCTCTTTTTTAGTTACAGTCATTTAAATACATCCATGCTTCATCTATGGTGACGATTGTTTTCCATTTTTCTTTGGAGAAGTGTTTCTCGTATAGAATTCTGCAGCGTGTCCCGCGTCGAGCGATATGCTTTGGAAGAAGACGATGCACATTGCGTTTTATCTCTTTCTTAAGATTTAAATCAACATTTATCATTTTGTTTACAGTGGACGCCGAGCATTTTAATGATTTTGAAACTGTCCTTTGACTAGGGGGATTTTCTTTTAACATTAAACAACGTGCCTTTGCAATAGTCGAAGATGTCCGTTTTTTCCTTGGATACTTGTTTGGAATTTTTGTCCCACTCGAGGCTCCAATTTGACGTTTTTTTCCTTTCTTGTTGATGATATTACCTATCGACGCTTTAGATATCACAAAACCCTGACTCTGACATAGTTTTTGGATAACGGAGTATGCATATTTCTCTTCGGAAAGAGCGTCAATGTAGCCTTCGAACCACTGCTTTGTTAAGTTCGCCATTTTGAATGAAAACAAAACTTTCAAGCCACAGACGAGTACAATTGCAATTACTTCTTTTGCAGGAAACGATTTTTTATTACCGCTTACCAAAGTCGTCTAAAAAATGTGCGAACAGCCTCTGTATTAAATATCGTGTTTTTCGCCCATAAAACACGAAATTCAATTCAACAGCAATATCGCAAAATAATTTTCAAATGAGCATATCTTTAGAATTTCCGATACACAGTCTTGCGCGGTGGATACAGAAATATATATTTTTTCCATTGCTCGCTTTGAAATCGTTGAGTTTGTTAATCAAAAACTCGTTAAAGTTTACAAAATATGAAATATATAATAAAATAAATTCCAAATTCAAGTTTCCAGATGCCCATATTCGAGTGGAAGAATACGTTATTCAAAATTGGATGGCTGTAAGTACCATTGTTTTATCACAATGCGAGAAACATATATTCATTTATGTAGATTCTTCGTTGGTTAATTTCTTTAAATATAATGCAGGGGTTTAATATTTGGTGGCAACAGTTTGAAAAGTGAATCAACGCAGAAAGTGAACCGACGCAAAATGCCAAAACGAAATGAATAGCCCTTCTGGGCTAACGCCCTTTGGGCTACAAAACTGAAAACTTTCGGATTTTATATGACGCCCAAAAGGGCGTTTTATTAACATTTTGTTTCTTCGCACTTAAACTTCAAAATTCAGTTCGACAGGGAAAAGTTGTCAGAACACCAGAACTTCGTCAGCGAGTTTTACAAATATTGCTCCGCCGTACTATTCTACTCGCTGGCGTTCGGTTGGCCCGCATCAGAAGCCAGTCTAGCAAGACATTCACCACAAAATATTTAAAAACAGCATACCTTTAGAATTGCCGATATACAGTATCGCGCGATGGAGATAAAAAAGTTGTTCGTTTTGAAATTGTTGAGTTTGCTAATCAAAAATTCGTTAAATTTTTATGAAATTTGAAATGGATAATAAAACAAATCCGAAATTCAAAATTCGGGCCTCCAAGTGCCCATGTTCGGTTGGAAGACTATGTTATTCAAAATTGGATGGGTCTAGGTACCGTGTTTTTTTTACAGTGCGAGAAATATATATACATTCATGCAGATTTTTCATTATTTAGTTTCTTTAAGTATAATACACGTCGATAATATTTGGTGGCAGCAGTTTAAAAATTGAATCAACGCAGAAACTGAAACGACGCAAAAGACCGTTTTGAGACTAATAGCCCTTTGGGTCAAACGTCCCTTTGGGCTAAAAATTACAACGCAACGAGAATTTAAGACATAAATATAATAGTATGTTTTGTAGATTAACGAGGGTACCGTCAAAAGAAAATTAAGTTATAACTTTACACACGAGGAAAAGGTACGCCTTTGGTAAGAAGCTCCAAAAGCAATCGCTGGTAATTTCTTGAGGTGTAAGAAAAAGCAAAAATCTTCCCTCTATCCCTGTCAATCACAATCGATGCAAATGGCGAGATAAGTAATTCTGTTGCTCTGGTTGCGAGCAAGATGGAGGGTGGTCGAGTAATAAACGGACTGGTTATTGCGATCGGGCTCTAACGTGAGGCGAATGAACGCCTAATTGGTTGGGAAGATGAAAAACACGGACCAATGTGAGAACGCTGCGGGAAGCTATTACTCAGCTTCGTTATTCACGTCGAAGATTTTAAGTGTTTTGCTGTTGAGCATGTATTACGGATTTTGAATCAGGGCGAATTTTATATTAAAGAATCTGATGTGTATACCACATGACTTCCTTGTACGGAATACTAAATTGTAAGCATTTTTTCCTGCATTTCATTTAAACTTATTGAATTGAATTAAATCTACGGCGTCGATAGCACATAAACCACAATAGAATAAACGCGCTTTTTAAAATGTGCTATAATTATTTAACATAGCAACACTCTGGCGCTAGTTCGACTTATCTGCGTTACATCTCATTCATTTTATAACTCAGAATGCACAAAAATTATGCACATCATCTGAACGTTGCCACATGTTCTATTCAAATACTATAATAAATCTAAAACGATGTGTAAAAGAAATTTAAAAAAAAGAAAAAAAGAAGAAAAAAACAGAGAGAGAGAGAGAGAGATAGGAAGAAAAAAAAAAGAAAGAAAGAAACAGTTTTCCGCAGACGATTCAGTATTTCTCATTCAATTAATTTACTTCTCACTTCGCGAAAGGCAAAAATGCATTAAAAACTCAAAATATCTACAGTGTCTCACAAAAGTGATGGGACACTTGTGCTTTACAAAAGGAAACCGTAATAAAATAAATTAAAAAAACATGTAAAATTTTTTTTGTGGGTGTGTTTCATACTTAAATTTAGTAACAATTATTATATAACATACATTTTCTCAAAATATTAAAATATTAATTTAATAAAAATACAATTGTTGAGAACGGAGCAAAAAATGGCTGACATAAGTGATGGGACACCATTAGAGTATGCAACAAAAATCGTCTTAAAATACTTTTTGGGGTTTTTATTTTTACTGAAAAGCAATTGTCAATAATTTATAAAATCGTCTGCATTATTTCTTTCCAGTTTGCTTTGGACTTTTTGTGTTTTTTAGCTCTGTGCAGCCATGAATGCTAAACGTAAAGAAACTTTGCCTGAAATTCGAAAATTAGTTATTAATTTGCATATTGAACGTGGAAAATCTATTAGAGAAACTGCTGAAACAGTTAACTTGAGTCATTCAACAGTTTTCAATATCATTAAACGATATAAAAAGAATCATATGATTCAGGATAAAAGAAGACCTGGCCGACCATCAAAGCTATCCAATGGAATAAAGCGAATTATCGTTCGAAATATTAAAAAAAATCCAAGAATGAGTGCTCCTAAAGTTGCTGCTGATTTACAAGCATTATATGGAGTAATTGTTAATCCTGAGACTATTAGAAGAGTAATTCGATCTACTGGATATCACGGTAGAGCAGCCAGGAAAAAATTCTTCGTAAGTGAAAAGAATAGAAAACTCAGACTGGCTTTCGCAAAATCCAACATAAATAAGAATTTTGATTACTGGAATGAAGTTATATTTGCTGATGAGAGTAAATTTAATATATTTGGTTCTGACGGTAGAATCTTGGTGTGGAGAAAACCCAGGGAAAAATTTCGCAAACAGAACTTGGTGCCAGCAGTAAAACATGGTGGAGGAGGAGTTATGGTATGGGGGTGTATGTCGTCCGCTGGAGTTGGTAATCTTGTTTTTATTGACAGTATAATGGATCAGTACAAGTATATTGGCATATTAAATCAAAATTTGAAATCTTCAGCACGAAAATTGAACCTTCATAACGATTTTAAATTCTACCAGGACAATGACCCCAAGCACACTGCTTTGAACGTTAGACTCTGGCTGCTGTATAACTGTCCTGAAATAATAAAAACACCACCACAATCTCCAGACTTAAATCCCATAGAGAATATTTGGCAAGAATTGGAATCAAGAATTCGCAAACACACCATTTCTTCAAAACAACAATTAAAATCGGTGCTTCAAGAAGAATGGGGTAAAATCACTCCAGAAATCACAAAAACATTATTCGAATCCATCCCAAGAAGATTAAATCATGTTTTAAAAGTAAAAGGAAATCCAATAAAATATTAAAACCTTTTAAAAAGTAAAATTTTTGGATAAATATTTGGTGGAAAAGTAAGTGTCCCATCATTTATGTGAGCCATTTTTTGCTGCGTTCTAAACAATTGTATTTTTATTAAATTAATATTTTAATATTTTGATAAAATGTATGTTATGTAATAATTGTTACTAAATTTAAGTATGAAACACACCCACAAAAAATTTTTATATGTTTTTTTATTTATTTTACCAGAGTTTCCTTTTGTAAAGCACAAACGTCCTATCACTTTTGTGAGACACTGTATATTAAAAATTACGAAGCAAATCTTAAACAGTTATGTCCTCGAATAAATTCCAGAATGGGTTAAGCATGCTTTAATTCGCAATAATAAAAGTAGCCGTTATCTTTGTTGTTGCGAAACTTAATTTCTCTAGATTGGCAACAACTGCATTATTCTCCTACGTTTCAACTGTAAAGAAATATGGCTGGCATGGGAAAAATGATTAGGCTTAGCCACACTTAAATAAGTTTAAATTGTTGATACTTCTACAAATATTGCATGCATGTTTACTAAAGGCATAAAAACCTTAATCGGAAGATAAGAACAACATAATTCAAATTTTTGACAGACTTAACAACAATATTTGACAGCCAAATCGTGTGCGTTTGGAAAATTACTTGTTGGTACAAATTTCCAAAATTCGATATCATTTTTATCAATTACACAGTTGAAATAAGTTCCTTATATTTGGTTTTCAGTATAGTATGCTGCTGTAGATCAATAATTTTGATTTAGATTTCAGTTGGGTAACAATTAACTTCTTGCACAGAAACTGAATTATTATATTGATTCTAATGCGTTTATAGACGGAGTTGACGCAGACGTTATTATTATTTTTTCAAATTTTTTAATTCAATAAGTGTTCTCGTGCCACTGTTAAAACTCCGCCGTGCCACAGTGTGGCACGAGTGCCTTGTATTGGCCATCCCCGATATAAACTACCGTTTGGTTATACTACATTATAAAATACACTTCATTTATTTTAATCTTGTATTTTGTTACTAAAAAATGGCATCAAACACCAACGCATATCACTAAGAATAGGGACATACCGACTTATTATTACTATAAGGAATATTTGATCTGACATCTGAGTCGCGGAAAATCTCAAAAGAGAACAAAAATAGTGTAGTCCAAGGTCAGACGAGCAGTGCGACAGTACCAATAGGAAGTAGTGATGGCAGATCCACATGTGGGGAGTAGGCAGAAGCTCAAAAAAGAAACAAAGAACACAAGGAAAATCAGAAAAACATCTCTTTAAGAACTCGACCTCATTCATCCAGCTTGTTTCTGCTTCCATATCTACATCTGCTGCCACTATCCACAAAGTAACCGCGAGAGTAAACAAAGAGCTTACTTGCGAGAAGGCGGGAACAGCACTTTGGTTTTTACACTGACTCAGAACACAAAATTAAGCTCTTTGAAATAAATCCACTAACAGTTTCTGGAGCAGAGGTTGGTCTAAAGAAAACAACATCGTGATGTCACTCGGTAAGAGGAAACTCTAGGAAGCTCCGGGTATGGATGGATGGATAATCCACATATTTTGCAAGAGATGTCTCTTAGAAATAAAACCTTTTTTTTATGTGTGTATATATATATATGTATATTCAGATGTTGTTGAAAATGGTGACAGATTGTTAAGGTCAAAGATGACGCCCACTGAAGAAGAAAAGAGTCTGGAAGGGTAACAGGCACACTGAAAGTTAGAAAATTAATGCGACAAAATGGGTGGAACAATCTGAAGTAGAATGAATTCTTTTCATGTACTCTACTTTTTTATGCGTATTTTACTCCGAAACAAAATAGAGTGATATTTCATGCTAATCTTCTCGGCGGTCTATACGTTGCATATGCATTCAAAGTCCAAGGTCTCACAGTGACAACCTAGTGCATGACGTTGTTAGAAAATAATGTAGCTTCCTTTTAACAGCAAATTTTAAGAGTAACTAGCGAGCAAGTCCGCCGATCAGTGGGCTGCAGTTGAAATACTGCAGCGAAAACAAAATTCATAAGTTCTATGTACCTCTCAAAAGCAAATATGGGAAAAAATTGGCATGTCATTTCAGGCATATAAAAAATTACCAAAATACATATATTAGAAAACTTGCTATATGTAAATCTAATATATATCCTAAGTCGCGCTTCCAGACACAGAATTTGAATTTCGT
This sequence comes from Stegodyphus mimosarum, assembly GCA_000611955.2. Taxonomy (NCBI): domain Eukaryota; kingdom Metazoa; phylum Arthropoda; class Arachnida; order Araneae; family Eresidae; genus Stegodyphus; species Stegodyphus mimosarum. The sequence continues at coordinate 272,968 of KK122531.1, forward strand.
CAATCGGCCAAGTAGAACGGGAGATATACGTACAACTATCCTTTTCAGTCCAAAGGGGCAGTTTGCCCATAAGGACTATTAATTTCGTTTTGGCACTTTGCATCGATTCATTAAAAGCATTGTTTCATTTTCAAATTCTCGCCACCAAATATTATCGTCCTGTACTATATTTAAAGAAATTAAACAATGAAGAATCTGCATAAATGTTTCTATGTTTCTCGCATTGTGACAAAACAACGGTACCTAGAGCCATCCAATTTTGAATATTGATCGTTTTCACCCGAATATGGACACCTGGAAGCCCAAACTTGAAATTTGGAATTTGTTTCATCATCGATTTCATATTTTGTAAAACTTTTAACAAATTTTTGATTAACAAACTCAGTGATTTCAAAACGAGCAATGGCAACGTTGTAGAGAAAAAACATTTTTATCTGTAGCTGAAGAGACTGTGTATTGGAAATTCTAAAGATATGCTCATTTAAAAATTATTTTGCGATATTACTCTTAAACTGAATTTTATGGTTTAAGTGCGAAAAACATGAGATTTAATAAATAAAGGTAACACACAAAACGCTGAAAGAACGCCCTTTTGGACGTAATTTAAAATCTGAAACCTTTTAGATTTTTTTTTCTTTTTATGCGCAGTGTACATCTGAAAAGAAAGCGCATATGCATAGAAACATTTCAATACGAATGAAATCACTTCGTTCTTTCCAAGCAGCAATCAATTCGTAAAGAAGTTTTTGTTGCCAAACCCGGAAACAAAAACTTTTGACTCTTCAGATTAATACGTATGACGTCATGACTTAAATTTAAACAATATGTTGATGGAGTTGTGTTTACTTGCTTATTCGAAACACAATCTTTTGAGTTATTGGTGTATCGTTTTGAGAAATTGTGTGAACCACCTGATGTAAAATTTGTTTTTCGGAAATCTTTGGAACACTCTAAGGTGGGGTAAGTAATAATATTTAATTTAGAGAATTTGGTTGATAATAGTTTTGCTTAAGTTTCGAAGAAATTAAGTGAAATTCCATTACCTACTGATCCGTCTGTCCGACTGCCATTGAGCAGGTCGGATTCCGGGCCGTAGGTTTTTCTGCGACTTACTTGGGCGCTGGATTTTTGTTTTCTTTGCGATGGAGAAGCATACTGAGGCAGTTTCTGCGCAAATTACTGAACTTGAACAGATCAAAGAACAAAATGGATTTACTGACACTGAGGAGAAATTATTCAAATTTCTACTTAACATTCATGATATGATTAAAGCCTTGAGCATTGATTTTTCACATGCTAATTTTCGTGTTAATGAAACTGCTGTTTCAGATACCAGAAACTCAGATAATTTATCTTTCAGTGAAAATGCACGGGCTCGTAGCCCAATTACATTAAATAATGATCATGCTCCTGAAACTCCATTGGATCAAGACACTAGTTCAGACGAGGTGTTTAGGACTAAACGTCGAGGAGATCAAACAGTGCGCACTCGCACAACTAAGAATGCACTTAAAAAAGTCAAGTTATCAACTCATGTGGAACTAAATTCGAATCAATCTCAGAATATTACTTCTGAAGATAAAAATATTCATAACACAACCACTGATGTACATAAAATGAATAACATCGAGGAAGACATTATGGACACTTCCAACTTAAATGATGTCAATGACAAAACACCAAATGTATCTGAAAATTCAGGGAAAACCCCTAAACTACCACCGATTACACTTAAACCCACCACCATGAAATGGTCGGAAATTTGCACTGAATTTCATGCTAGGAAATTAAAATTCTTTGGACAAAGAATTAATGGAAAGATTAAAGTTACTGCTTTTGATGCAGATAATTATAGAAGTATCGTCAAAGTCTTGAGAGAATTTAATATAGAACATCACTCTTTTATTCTTCCTCAAGACAGGAATATTAAGGCAGTGATAAAAGGACTTAATGAAGATACTGAAATTGATGAAATAAAAACAAGACTTGAAGAGTTAGGTTATGTCATTGAGCATATAAAGCAAATGACTAAAAGAAGGAATGGTGAGGTTTTTCCCCTCCCTATATTCATAGTAACACTGCCTAAGACAGTGCAGTCAAAGAAAATTTACAATGAAAAATTCCTCTGTGATCTTTGTGTCAAAATTCAAGAGTATAAAGGACGCCAAGGTCCATTACAATGCTTCCGATGTCAGGGGTTTAATCACACCCAATTAGGGTGTAATTATTCCCCTAAATGTGTCAAGTGTGGCGAATCACATTTTTTTAATGACTGCCCAGTCAAAAATGATAAGGACTTCACTCCTGTTTGTGTAAATTGCGGAAATTCTCACACGGCCTCGTTTCGAGGGTGTGAGAAATTTCCAAAACCTAAAACCGATCAGCCAAAAACATTCAGCAACCGGGTGGTCGAGAACAAATCATATGCTAAAGCCCTGTCAACTGGCATATATTCTGATACATTAAGCGAAGCTAAAAAGGTTTTTGCCGATTTAGCGGAGCTCGTCTCGGTGATTAAAACTGCTGGGTTTCAGTTGACTCAGCAAATGCAGCAAATCAACAAGTGTCAAGAAAACACCAAGACAGAATTAAATAATGGGTCCAAATCTTAAACGCCCCCCTACCAAATTCGTAGTTTGGAATGCGCGTAGCATTCAAGATAAAATTGCTGAATTTCATAACTTCTTAAGCTGCTATGATATTGACATAGCGTGTGTAACGGAAACTTTTGCTACGCCAGGCACAAATATTAACATCTCTGGCTATAGATGTTATCGTTGTGACAGGTTGACACACCGCGGCGGAGGTGCTGCAATTTATGTAAAAGCCACTCTTCAATCCTGCCAAATCTCTACGATACGTAGGAATGGACACGAAATTGTCACTGCTTCTGTCTACCTTCCCGTTTACGGAATTATTTACTTCTCTTGCATGTATCTTCCACCATCCAACATCTTAGATCCTATGATACTTTTAGACCTATTACCTGCTAATAAACCAGTAATTTTAGCTGGGGACTTAAATTCAAAAAATCAAGAATGGAACTGTCGACGCACCAATAATAATGGTAAAAAACTGCTTGAATTTATATTAAATCATCCTATCTACTTCTATGCTCCAACTGACTTCACCTATCTTCCCTCAAACCCACGCAAAGGAGATATTTTGGATATTGTACTTACAACCATACCGATTCCTATGTGCTTAGAAGTTAAAGTTGACTTGACATCTGATCACGTTCCGGTTATTGGCACTCTTGGAATCTCCAAAACTGAAAAACCCTGCTTAAAAAAGATTACTAATTGGATCAAATTTACTGAAATTCTATACAATTACAACCCGCCCTTCCTTCCCTTGAAGAATAACACCGACATTGATAGAGCTATCAACATGCTCACAGATACTATTATGCATGCGTATGATAATGCAACGCATAGCGTCCCGGCGGATAGATTTACTGGAAAATTACCAACAAGCATTCGAGAAAAAATGAAAACCAGAAATAAACTACGAAAACGATGGAATTTATCATGGGACCCTGGATTAAAAAGACAACTTAATAAACTTAATCGTGAAATTAAAAAGGAAATTGCAGATCATCGCAAGGAAATCTGGGATGAAAAAATACTTAATTTCAACGCGCCTGACAACTCCTTCTGGAATTTTACTAAGCGCCTGAAAAATAAACCTACGATAAATAAACCCATTTATGGGGAACAAAGAATTGCTCTCACTAACTTAGAAAAAGCTGAGGTCCATGCTGATCATCTCGAAATTCAGTTTTCGCCTAATGAGTCACCAAATGACCCAGAATTCACTAATTATGTCAACCATTATATCTCTGACTGGATTAATGCACCTGCAGTACATAGATGCCCTAAATTTGCAACACCTCAAGAAGTTATTTATATTATCAAGAAGCTCAAGAATCAAAAAGCCCCAGGGCACGACAAGCTTACAAACATTGCAATCAAACATCTCCCTACTAATGTTCTATGCAGATTTGTAAATATCATAAACGCATGCCTTACAAATTTATATTTTCCCGTTTGCTGGAAAAAAGCCAAAATTATCCTGATTCCTAAACCTGGCAAAGATCATATGAAGCCAGAAGGTTACCGACCTATCAGCCTTTTGCCTGGTCTAGGCAAAATTTACGAGCGAATTATTATGAACAGACTTCAAACTTATTTCGATCTTTTACCCAAGGAACAATTTGGATTTCAGAAAAACCTTTCAACTGTTAAACAGCTCGTTCGGCTAACTGAATTTATTGGAAATGCTCTGCATAACAAATCTTGTGTAGCCTTACTCATGCTAGACGTGGCGAAAGCCTTCGACCGCGTCTGGCATGAGGGGCTCATCTACAAGCTTATCTCCTTAAACATTGAACCGGAAATGATCAAGTTACTATACTCCTTTCTTACAAATAGAAAATTTTTTGTTTCCATAGAAAATGAACACTCAAGTCTCAGGAATATTAAAGCTTCTGTTCCACAAGGTTCTATTTTAGGACCCCTTCTTTATCTCTTTTATGTGTCAGATTTTCCGCCCCTGGATCTGATTAGCGGCTGCTTTATCGGCTGCTATGCGGACGATACTGCAGTGGCTGTCAGATCCATTAGGGCTGAACATGCAGTATTAAAACTTCAAAAATTTATGCCTTCCATTGAATCGTGGTGCACCAAGTGGCGTATTGCTATTAATGCATCAAAGTCTCAACTTTTACTCATCCGGAGAAGATATGCACGCAAAGGATTCTATGGTGAATTGAAATTATTTAATGAAAAAATACCACTTGTCACCAAAGCCAAGTACCTTGGTATCGTGCTGAACACCTCCTTTAAGTGGAATGATCATATTGCAAAAATTAAACAGAAGACCATAGGAGTAATTAACAGCCTCACTCCCTTACTTGGAAAATATTCAAGACTAGACCTTTATAAAAAACGTCACATATACACTGCTATTATTCGTCCAATTATGACATACGCTTCACCCGCATGGGCAGCCTATAAGGCAAAGGATATTAAAATTCTTCAAATTATTCAAAATAGATTCTTAAGATTAATTACCGGAGTTCACTTTTATGTTTCTAACGATATGCTACATAAGGATCTACAAATTGAAACTATGGAAAAATATCTGCACAAATTGAACAAAAATTTCTTCGATAAAGCCATAAATTGTGACCGACTGAAGCACTTCAACACGTTTGATTACATCATCCTTGAAGAGGACGTTGACCTTCGTGCACTTGCAGCATTCCTCACGCGGAGTGCTAACTTCCCCACGTAATAAAAATTCATGACTGGTTTCCGTTCACACAATGTTTAATATCCTGTACATGTTTGGTGCCTACCTTACTTATACTTTTCAATTTACATTAACTGTTTTGTAACTCATGATACTGTATCGTATTTAAACTTGTATATTTTATATTTATTATGCATTGTATATCTTTTCAGTCGTCTTGTATTTGCCACTTGTGGCTTCCCTTTTGACCTTTACTCTTTTATTTTTTATTTGTCTGGACTTTCAACGTCTTGTGGCCTTTTTAGGCAAATTTTGTCATTGAGCCGGTAAAGTTGCATTATTTGCAATAATTCGGCTATAAAATCACTGACTGACTGACTGACTTAAATTTAATGTAATATAGCAATTTTTTCTCGATATAAATAAAAGAATTAACTTAAAAATAACATACCGTGTCCATTATCCTTACCTGAAACAGAAATGTTGCCAACAGCAGCTACTTATTTAAAATGAACAAACGAAAACAACGAAAAAACATTTTATCATCAAAATTTATTTTTACATTTTATCAAAGAAGAAATTCCAATATGCAATGACGACACATGCAGTCGAGTGCTTTCTTCCATGTCAGAAAATGAACTTATATAATAATAATATATTTAATGTTTCGCAGTGCTGTTTTTAGTCCAAAGGGGCAATTTCCCCAGAAGGACTATTGTTTTCGTTTTGCGATTTTGTGTTGATTCACTGAAAGCGTTATTTCACTTTCCAAATTGTTGCCACCAAATATTATCGCCCTGTATTATATTTAAAGAAATTAAACAATGAAGAATTTGCATAAATGTTTGTATGGTTCTCGCATGTGATAAAATAACGGTACCTAGAGCCATCTAATTTTGAACATTGAACGTTTCCACCCGAATATGGGCATCTGGAAGCCCATATTTGAAATTTGGAATTTGTTTTATTATCGATTTCATATTTTGTAAAACTTTAACGAATTTTTGATGAACAAATTCAATGATTTCAAAGTGAGCAATGGCAACACTGTACGATAAAAAATTTTTTTTTTCAGTTTTCACCAAGAATAATTAATTTGGTGAACTTCTTAATTTATAGCAATATATTTTCCTTTTCCTTTTTTCATTGCAAACGAGCGGAAAAAAAAGTTATCGTTCGTACTTTCAAATGATTTTAGCAAAGTGTGGAAACCACATTTGGCGTTATTATCGCTCAAAAACAAGATGCCAAATTTCAAAACGCTCCACTATGTAAATTCAGGTTATCTTAGAAAATTTTGAATAAAAAACTTGCAGGTGTGCCTAAAAATATATCTACTTGAAGAAGATGTTAAAAGTTTTATTATGTTACAATACAAAAGCTTTTCAAAAAATTTATAAAAAACATTTAAAAATGAATCATAAAAAATGCCCAAAATATATTTGTGTTAAACCTAAATTTCGAATTCTGGAAGAAGGAATCAAATAAGTTTCATAAAAAAAGAGATATTAATAAATATATATCAAATTCAATTAACACTGAGGAGCTAAAATTTTGAGAGCTCATTTTTTAAAAACTACTCTTGCGATTTTTACAAAACTTGGCAGTTTGGCATAATTTGAGTCGTAGAATCGAAATATGGAAAAAAAAATTGGCATTTCAGAAAAAGTCCAATTTTGCGTCAAAATCCTATGTTAGAATGAAGCTATATATAAATCTAATATATATCCTAAATCGCGCTTTCAAGACATGATAAACGCAAGTTGAATTTCATCAATCGGCCCAGTAAAACAGGAGATTTAGATCTGCCCCCCTTTTTTTTCATCCTCCTGCTGTATACATTGTGCATTCTTTCAAATAATTTCAACAAGGTGCATAAAGCCCATTTGGCGTTATTGTCGCTTATAATAAACATGCCAAATTTCAAGACGTACCAGTATATAAATACACGTATATCTTTGGAAATTTTAAATAAAAAAACTGTAATTTTTTTGCAGATACGCCTAGAAATACTTTTGCTTCAAGGTAAAAATTTTATAGATTATAATTCAAATTTTGTTCGAAAAATTTATAAAAATTACTAAAAAATACAAATTTAAAAAATAAATCAAAAAATTTCAGCCATTTTATTTGAATTGAATCTTAATTTCGAACTGTGAAAGAAAGCGTCAAGTAACTTTAATAAAAAAGGGATACTAATAAATATATAGCAAGTTTGAGTAATACTGAGGAGCTAAAATTTTCAGAGCTAATTTAAAATCTACCCGTGCGATTTTTACAAAACTTTGCCCTTTGGCATAACTTCAGTCACAGAATCGAAATGTGGGAAAAAATTGGCATGTAATATCAAAAAAAGTCTGGTTTTGTGTCAAAATACCTATATTAGAATACATGGAGAAAAGGTAATTTGAATTTCGTCAATCGGCCCAGTAGAACGAGAGCTATAGAACTGTCCCATTTTTTTCAAGATGTACAATTCGTAAAAAAAAAAAAAAAAAAAAAAAAAAAAAATATTTTTAAATCTATATCTCGTTTTACTGGGCCGATTGACGAAATTCAAATTGCGCTTTCCATGTGTTCTAATATAGTCATTTTAACACAAAGTCGGACTTTTTCTGAAATGAAACGCCAATTTTTTTCCATATTTCAATTCTACGATTCAAATTGTGCCAAACTGCCAAGTTTTGTAAAAATCGCACTAGTAGTTTTTCAAAAATTAGCTCTCAAATTTTAGCTCCTCAATGCTAATTGAATTTGATATATATTTATTAATGTCTCTTTTTTTATGAAACTTATTTAATTCCTTCTTACACAGTTCAGAAATACAGTTCGAAATTTAGGTTCATTTCAAACAAAACTGGTCCATTTTTATGATTTATTTTTAAAATTTGTATTTTTAAATAATTTTTATAAATTTTTCGAAAAACATTTTGAAATAAAGTCAATAAAATTTTTACAATCATCTTCAAGTAAATGTATTTCTAAGCATACTTGCAAAAAATTAGAGTTCTTTATACAAAATTTCCGAAGATATACGTGAATTTATATATTGGCGCGTTTTGAAATTTGGCATATTTGTTGAAAGCGATAACAACGAAAATATGGTTTACTCATTTTATTAAAATTATTTGAAAGTAGAAACGATGTGACTTTTTCCCGCTCATCCATAATGTAAAAAGGTAGGAGTAATGTGACTTTTTTTTTGCTCCTGCACAATGGAAGAGATAGAAAAATTGGTTGCCATGTATTAAAAAGTTTGCCAAATGAATTATTCTTGGCGCAAACTGAAAAAAATTCGCCATGTTAAATTTTTGCATTTCTACGTAAATGTCCCACCAAATTTTACAAACTTTAATATTTAGGTATAATTTCAGTGGTAGAATCGAAACATAGAAAACAAAAATTGGTATATTATTTCAGAAAAAGACCCATTTTGCCTCAAAATATCTATATTAGAACAATGCTATATATAAATCTAATATATATCGTAAGTCGCGCTTTCGAGACGTGAACAACGCAATTTGAATTTCGTCAATCGGCCCAGTACAACGAGAGATATAAAACTGTCCATTTTTTTCTTGCTCAGTGTACATTCATTGCTGAATGTTACAGACTCATTCACCTGAGGGAGATTAAAAGCCATTCTAGTATTTATTTATTAAGGGAATACTCAGATGTCCATATGAGTAAGATCATAAAATTACGCATCTTGTTTTTATAGATACAATTTAAATAACCGGAACTGCGTTCACTGGAACTCTCAGCTTACGGCTTTCGTCAATCTTTAATTCGATGTCGAAAAGGTACTTTTTTTGTGCCTAGCAAATTTTTTTTCGGTCGATGATGCGATGATACTAAAATTCTAAATCTGGAAGGGAGATTTTTTTTTAAGCAGTGCAATAAATCTATGGCTTGTTTAACTTCCATTGAGGACAGAGTGTCTGTTGTAATTACTGCGAATTTTTCTAATGTGTAAATTATTTCTTTCAATGTAACGTGTTGAATAATGTGCTTTGAAAGTAAATATTATCACCCCATTACTTTTCTTTCTTTTAAAGGTGGAATTTTTCAGAAATTTTGTTTCTTATAAAAATTCTGTAAAAGAGTATTTCTCAGTTTTTATAACCTCGCGACTAACTTGAATATAGTCGCAATTCATTGCGACATATACAGAGGCTGTTCGCACATTTTTAGACGATGTATATTGTATTCACAAAACTAAATTATATAAAATTCTTGTGTTTTAAATGTTCTATTTGACATCCCTTATTCTGAACTATCCTTCGACACCGCAATTTCCAGGATAATAATGCCTTTTGAAGTGCAGAAGAGGTATTCTATCCCATTCCTCCCAAACAGCTTTCCGGAGTCTTGTTAGGGTTTTGGGACAACGTTTGGATAATGCAGTTTTTAAAAGTCCGAAAGCACAAAAATCCATAGGTGACACATCGGGAGATTTAGTAGGGATATCAGTGAAGGGTATGGCCTTGATACCAGTTTTTTTTTGTTCCATTTCTTTTAGGAAATTTACAGTGGATTTTGATGTGTGACCACTAGCTTTGTCCTGACGGAGCTCACAGATTGATGGCACTGTGGGTAAAGCGATGGTATTTCATTCAGAAAAATGGGCGATAAAATATGTTCCCGATAGTATTTGGAGTTAATCTTGACATTTTTTGCACTCTCTTTATTTTAACTTGCCATTATAAGAAAAACCAGCAACAATCATGAATCCCTTAGAAAAACTTTCTTTCGATTCCTTGAACCGTGTACTTAAATTTTTTTCTCCTCTTTTATGATAATAAATGGCTCTTTTTTTGTTACAATCATTTAAATGCACCCATGCTTCATCTATTGTGACAATTGTTTTCCATTTTTCTTTGGATAAGTGTTTCTCATATAGAATTCTGCAGCTTGCCCTGCGTGGAGCGATATGTTTGGAAGAAGACAATACACATTATGTTTTTTCGCTTTCATAAGATTTAAATCAACGTTTATCATTTTGTTTACAGTGGACACCGAGCATTTTAATGATTTTGCAACTGTCCTTTGACTAGAGGGATTTTCTTTTAACATTAAACAACGTACCTTTGCAATAGTCGAAGATGTCCGTTTTTTCCTTGGATACTTGTTTGGAATTTTTGCCACACTTGAGGCTCCAATCGGACGTTTTTTTCCTTTCTTGTTGATGATATTACCTATCGAAGCTTTAGATATCACAAAACCCTGACTCTCAAATCGTTTTTTGATAACGGAGTATGCATATTTCTCTTCAGAAAGAGCGTAAATGTAGCCTTCGAACGACTGCTTTGTGTTAAATTCGCCATTTTGAATAAAAACAAAACTTTCAAGCCACAGACGATAATTTTGACTTTTAAAAACATAGTACAATTGCAATTACTTCTTTTGCAGCAAACGATTTTTCATTATCGCTTACCAAAATCGTCTAAAAAATGTGTGAACAGCCTCTATTATTCCCCAGGTTTTTTTTTTTTTTTTTTTTACAAACAGTGAAAAATAATAAGCTTCCTAGAAGAAAATATTGTAATTGCAATAAATATATCAACAGTGTTACGAATTTTGTACATAGATAGATGATTTTAGTGCAGTTCTATGTTAAGTCGTTGTATTTTTCTGCGTAATATAACAGAAAAAATTCTAGAGGGATTAGCTATGCCGAAAAATTAAGAACACAGGGGCAAATCCATTTAGTATTGAATAAATGGATATCTCGGTAATTTGCCAGATATCATCAAGCTGGCAACGGTTTTACGACCAATTTTTGTCTCCAAATTTGACGAAAAATCGACAAAAGTTGCCAGACTTGGCGGCCATTTGACGACATTTTAGTCCTGTCCGTGTATCACCGTAATAGGTATTATAATTGAATAAATATAATTGGTCACTATGTTAGCTATAACCTTAATTTAACCCAGATATTTCTTTTCAGTAATTTCGAGAAGCATGAAGTGCTAGAAATATCTCTGCGGCCGGTTTATTTCACATATATTCAAAATTAACTAAATTCCATAATCATTTATAAAAAGGCTATAATATTCAGACTAGATCTAAATTGAAACTAAAACTTATTTGCTTTATACCAATCAACCAAAACCCTCTGAAATTATGATGAGTTGAAACATCCAACTTTATGTAAGAAATCTTCGATCAAAAGAACTTAGAACTTCAGAACTTTACATTTCAAGAACTTTTGATCTGTTGAACTTTATTAAACCATAGAACATTCACTGAATGTTGAACTACTGAAATTTATTAAAATCAAATTAAAATGTATATCAAAATTTAGCTCAACGTAGCATATAAATGCAAAGACGACTCTTAATAACTCTCATGTGAAAATAGTCATTGTAAAAAGGATCTTCTCAATAAATAATTTCCACTGAGTGGGCTTTTTCCGTTAGCTATCATCTTAGGTCAGAAGCTCTCTCAGTAATGCAAAGTAGTTTTATAGGGTATTTCTCCCGCCTTCTTAGCATGCCTTCGTGGTGCTGTGGTCAGCACACTCGACGCGTATTCGAGAAGTTCGACATTCGAGTCCCAGTGAAGGCATTGCTCATTTTTCACTCGGCATTAAAAATCCTAATGAATGTCTGTACAGTTTGAATTGCAACTATTGACTGTACTCTGTGATACTGTGAACCCCTATACGAGTATTTCTGTGGAAAATTCAAGAACTCTGAAATGTGTCTTTAGATAAAATAAATTTCATCAACCTATCGTGGACCTGTGTGCATTCAATCTATTGCGAACCCGTACGCACGTAACAATATTAACACTTAATTGAAAATTATTTAAATAAATTCGAAATTACAGGTAAATACATGTAATTTGCACAGTGAGTGTACATCGTAGCTTTTGAAGGCTCACCAAAAATTACATGACTCAACATTTTGAAAAGTTACACTGGTCTAAAACTATGTTCAGAATAACATAACATGAGTGCAATGAAAAACTGTTCGAAGATTAACTGTTCTTGACATAATCTCAACCGACAAGAAACTTTGTTTACTTCTCTAAAAAGTACTGTGGTTCTTTTTTAAAAAGATAATATCTCATATAGCTATTCATAATGCAATTTCAATTTATTTTGACATAGGTATCCTTAATTTCATTAATTCCTCAAAACAACCTTAATGTAATTTTCAATACTGAATTAAAAAATCTGATGTGTACACCACACGACTTCCTTGTACGGAATATTAAATTATACGCCTTTTGCATTTAACTTAAATTTATCGGATTGAATTAATTCTACTTCGTCGATAGCGCATAAACTACAATAAAATAAATGCAATCTTTAAAATTCACTATATTTGTTTACCACAACGAGACTCTGACGCTAGCTTCACTTAACAACGTTACCTCTCATTCATTTTATAACTCATCAGAATGCACAAAAATTACGTATATCATCTGGAGAATTACCTAATCGTTGCCACAGGTTCTATTCAAATACTATAACAAAGAAACAGTTTTTCGCAGACGATTCAGTATTTCTCATTCAATTAGCTCAGTTCTCACTTCGCGACAAGGCAAAAATGCATAGAAGCTCAAAATATCTATATTAAAAATTACGAAATAAATCTTAAATATTTATTTCAACTAATAAATTCCAGAATGGATTAAGCATGATTTAATTCTAATAAAAGAAGGCGTTATCTTTGCTGTTGCGAAGCTTAGTTTCTCTAGATTAGCAACAAATCCCATATTCTCCTAAGTTTCAAATGTAAACAAATATGTCCGCCATGAGAAAAAATGATTAGCCTTAGCCTCACTTCAACAACTTTTCAGTTGTGGATAATTCTACAAATCGTGCATGCAGATTTACTAAAGGTATAAAAACCTTAATCTGAAGATAAGAACAACATAATTCAATCTTTTTCAAGCAAAAGATGCACAATTTACAAATATATGAGAATAAAAAAACAGAAAGGATATATGTGTATATATATTTATATACTTTTGGTGAGGCCGATGGCAACCAAAATATGAGGTGCTGTAACATATGAGCTGTAACATCTACATGTTACAGCAGTTCTATGTACACAATTTCAACTTTCTGAGGGTACTCGTTTTTGAGTTATGGGAAATATATACATACATGCGTACGTACGTAGGCACAAACGCTACGAAAGAATATCTTCAGATTCCATTTTAAATCAGTTTGATAATTTTTTGAGGGAAAACGAGTCTTTTATTCTGTTCTTATGTACGAATGTCACTCAGAAGCATCGTTAAATTGCATTCGATAGCGGCCAAAATTGATATTTTCGTTGAACTATGATACCCGAATTTTTTCGCAATTACAACACTTCCTTTTTACTTCGTACAAGGAAGTAAAAATGATATCAAAACTTATATCATGTATCTTTTTTTCGCACAAACGAGAGATTTATTATTATATACCAAGTACGATAATATATGGTCATAATAATTACGATACGCAGTATAAAATAATTAGAAAATAATTTTAATGAAAAAAACAGCAAAATTTAAATGTATGAAATAAACAATAGATAAAATTTTATTATAAATTACGAGTTTTAAAGACCATTTTATTGATTCCTCTAAAAGAAGTCTTAAAACAGCGCTCTTTCATAATAGAAATAAGTAAGCTTGTAAAGTATTTCTTCCGCCTTCCTTTCGCATGCCTTCGTGGTGTAGTGGTCAGCACGCTCCACGCGTAAACGAGAGGTCCGTGGATAGATTCCCGGCGAATGTGTTGCTTATTTTTCATGTTTCCTGCTTCGAAATAAACTTATGTCTCTACAAGCTTCTGCAGTTGTTGATTCTTCTGTATATCCCCAAGAAATTCCAGAAAATTTGAAAAAAAATCTTAAAGCGTAGAAAATGCAGTGCACGAAATGCAATGATCATGAACGTGTATAATCACTTCAGATCATCTTATTAGGATCATGAGATAAAAAAATCTGATTTTCACACCACATGACTTCCTTCTGCGGCCTATTAAATTTTATACATTTTTTCCTGTATTTAAACTTATTTCATCGAATTTCATTAGAGATATATTTCTCATTCAGTCAATTCCGCTCTCACTTTGCGGTAAGGGAAAAATGCATAAAAACTCAACCTTCATTAAAAATTGTAAAATTCTAAAACCTAAAACAGTTAAAAACAGTTAAAAAACTATTTTTGCAATTCAAATTAGAGTTTGTACGCAAAAAAAAGTTATTCCGCTAAAGGGCAGATAGGCAGGCAAAATTTTCAGTGCATGACACTGAATTTGATACACTGTCATGTGATACTGAATTTTGTGCACAACTTAGACTTAATTCACTGTTCTTCTAAGAGTCTTAAATGTAAACAAATGGCTGCCGCGTTAGGCTTAGCGCCACCTAAACTTTTAAATTTTCGTTAATTCTACAACTATTGCATTCAAAATAACTAACGACATAAAAATCTTAGCCGGGACATAAAAATGACATAATTCAATCAATTTTAAAATAAAAAAATGCACAATATACCAGCCTATAAGAATAAAAATAACTTAACTTGTCAGGACTTTGTGTTCTGTGTATCCTTTTTGGAAACATGGTAAATTCTGTAAAGTGTTCTTAACCTCCAATAGTCAGTCCTGAACTGGAACAGGGAGCGGAAGGTACGCTATGTTCTGATGTATCGGCTGGGCTGGATAATAACTGCACGTGAAGGGATTTGAAATCCTCTTTTATTCAATCACTATTAAATACAAACCTCCCAATTCGGGAGAGATACAGAAAGTAAAAGACCACACTTGGGTCGAACTTAACAATCAAATAATTTTAAAACTAAACCTAAAATAGAACTTAATTAAACTTTGCTTCGCAGAGCAATTCGCGGAAGTTGGCCTCTATCTAAAAGGGTGCGTAGCAAGGTATACTAAATACTACCGCACTTTAATTTATTTTACAATGCAATCACGTAGTAAGCACTATGGCTTATAAATTTAAACTGCTAGCTGGTCAGGCGAACGTTGAGCAGCGTGACCGTGATCTGAGGCAAAGCTCTCACACACCGAGAGGTTTCTACCTCTGGCTTAAATAGTGCTTGGCTGAACTTCAAAAATTAGCATAAGCTAAAAACGCGCGCTTCTTCTGACAGGAAGTTGAAGCAGAGAGGAGATAGAAAAGATTTAAATTAAAATAAACTTGGTTAGTTTAACTAAAACCTTACATACTTCCCGCCAGAATTGCGATAGTTAAACTACTTTGGTCCAAACGGACCATGTTGAAAACTAGCAATTCTAAATAGTCGAAAATTTCACTGTTCTAAACTTAGGCCAACTCTTACAAGGCAATATATCTGTTTGTGAAACAAGTTTACAGATGAAATACTCTTGAACAACAGTCTTCAACATTTCTCTTAATACGTCTTATTCTTGCAATAAGTCTTACTCCTTCCAGCAAAATCTGGAAGGAAAATAACTTTAGTATGACATAATAACAGAATAATTCTAAGTGGTACAAATCCTTTTTTTTTTTTTCTGTGTAATTTTGCACACACACATTATCATTCAAGCACAATTAAATTCTTCCCCCGTATGCTCTCTCACCGGTGTTGGATGTAAAGCAAACCGCCATTGCGGGTTTTTATGTGTTCGGGGGTGTTCAACTCTTCCACCTACAATCGACTAACATTAGTTAGAACTTGACATACGAGACCTGAAAAAACGCCCTATAACCAGCTAATCCTAAGGTTCTCACTAGCTTTATGTCTAACACTTTAAGTGTATTTGGTGGAGAGCCTAATTAACACTTGCATTCTAACATACTCAATCTTTAACTTTTCATGCATACAACTTCGCAGTTTGCACACAACATTGACATTAATATTGCACTTAGCGTGCATTGCTAGCATAATATTATTTGTTACATTTCATAACACATTAACAATTTCATAGCAATCCTGAAATGCAAATAGAGGTTAAATTTCTAAGCTTACAGAAATATAGGTTAAATTTCTAAGCTTACAGCAAGTGCTTCCTATTCCTTTCTCAAGGTACTTTCTTGAAATATCAAATTACATTGAATTAATAGTCTACAGACTAAATCGTGTTTTTTTTTTTCAATTTTCCGATTTTCATTCTAGACATTTTACAAGTCTTTCGACAAAGCGTCATACAAAATCATTTAGTTAACATTTTCTTTTCAGCACTTCATTGCTTTTACAGAATTAATCTATTTACAAAACATTAAGTAATTTTAAATCTTACAAATTCTTTTAACAAAACATTTTACTTTCAATATGAGAACTTATCGCCCACTTGGCGTAAAAGTCAACCTCGCTTGAGGTAAAATCGACCCTGCAACTTGCAGTATACTCAAAAATTAACTAAACTTTCGAATACGAAATTGTACTTATCTTATTATGATCGTCCATCCGTTTCTTGGTCCAATCTTTAAAACATGAGTAAGTTGTAGCCTGGTTCAGTTTCCTCGTTTTTCGTTGTTGTTCTTTCGGAGCCTGCTCGTCTCTTTTTCTTTTGAAATTCCGTCGTTGTATCCTCGGCAATTTCCTTTGTAGAGGAGGTTCCTCCGCTGGACGTTTGGTGGACTGGGCCCTTCTCTCCTGGTTGCTTGTTCGTTGCTTGTCCTGGTTCCTGCTGTATTCGGGAAGTTGATTCTCAGGCTGCAATCGGCGTTTCTTGCTTCTCAGGCACCTGTCCGATGATTCCACAGTTCTTTTGGATACATTGGGCTTCCCTTGCCCATTCTGCTTTCTTCTCTTGGTGCGGTCGTAATTCCGTTCGTAGATTTGTTCCCCTGCATCGTGAGACTTTCTTTTGAGACCACCTTTTTGGTTCTTATTTCTTTGTTGAGGGGGAGCTTTCTTCTGACATTTCGATGCCGTTGTAGCTGGTTCCTGCTGTTTTTGCTGACGTATATCTTCCTGGCTAGTCGATTGCCTCGGATCCTGAAACGAATCTTTAAATACAGCCATTTTGCTGCGATTATAGAACGGTTTTATTTGGTCCACATTCGCTTTGAGCGTTTGACCATCATTTCTTTTTAATATAACCACTGCCCCCGTAATTTGTTCAATTGTGAACGGGCCTTCAAAACGCGGAAAAAATTTCCCCACCTTTTCCTCTGGGGCATTTGACAAGTTGTGTTTAATCTTCAACACTTCATCTCCCACATTGTACTTGACCTCTCTTCTTTTTAGGTCATAGTACAATTTCTGTTTTCTTTGGGCCATTTCTATATTTTCCGTCGCTTCCCGTATTAACTTTTGTATATCACTCATTTTAAATTCTTCTGCCCTTTCCTGTACAAAGAACAGTTTATCTAGGGGGGTCAAGATCTTTCTTCCTAAGAAGAGTTCAGCGGGTGTTTTTTGTGTAGTATCGTGTTTGGCGGTCCTAAGGGCAAATGCAAATTCATTTATATGGCTATCCCAGGTAGAGTGATAGTTTTTCACATAACTACGAATTATTTTCACTACATTTCTATTCACCCGTTCCGCTATGTTTGACTGCGGACGATACGGGACCATCTTTAGATGACGTATGCCCAGTTTTGCACACATTTCCTCAAACATTTTACTAACAAACTGAGGACCATTGTCTGAAATAACTTTTAGGGGCGCCCCGTATTTTAAAATATACTTATTTAGAATTGAATCTACTACAATTTTTGCAGACGCGCGTTTTAACGGAATTAACTCTAACCATTTGCTAAAATGATCCACTATAACTAAAAGATATCGGCTTTTATTAACTTTACTTCGAGGGTAAGGTCCAAGTAAATCGATGCCTATTATTTGATTTGGGAATTCTGATTTAATACTATTTAGGAACCCGGCCGGGCGGAAATTAACATAATTATTTAATTGACATGTTGGGCACGACTGGACATACGCCCTAGTAAACTTTTGCAGTTCTGGAAAGAAAACTGCCTCGCGAACTCTCTGAACAGTTTTTCTTATACCTAAATGAGCCGAAATGGCACAATCATGCAACTCTTCTAATACATTCAACCTCATGCTAGCTGGGATAACCGGTCTATATTCATGATTCTCATTAGTAGCTTTCGTATAGAATAACAGTCCGTCAATTAATTCGTAATTTTCGGCCCTATTTCTTATCGGCACAATATCCGGATGATTGAAATTCTCAGGGTCGGCCAAATAATTGTATATATTTTTGAACTCCGGATCTTTTTTGAGTTCGGCTATTACTGTTTCACGAGAATCTAATACTTTGGATGTTAACATGGCTATCTTAATTACACTTCCATTTTCATCTAAGTTAATTCTGCTTAAAGCATCTGCCACAACATTTTCTTTTCCCGGCGTATGTTTAATTATTAGGTTATATTCCTGTAATTTGAGAGCCCACCTTATTAATCTGGGTGATAAATTTTTTCCAGAATAGAGTCTAGTGACCGCCGCGTGGTCGGTATATACAGTTACTGGAGAACTTCCAAAGAACACACGAAATTTCTGTACTGATGCTAACACTGCGAGAGTTTCTCTCTCTGTTGCGGAATAGTTTCTTTGGGTTTCATTTAATGTTCGGCTGAAAAAAGCCACGGGCTGACCATTTTGGGAAAGCACTGCACCAATCGCGAAATCTGAAGCGTCCGCTGAAATCTCTAATCCCTTATCCCCTTCTGGAAATTTTAAGACGGGAGCTTGAGTCAATGCGTCTTTCAATTTTTGAAACGCCAAGTTGGCTTCTGCTGACCACGAAAACCTAGCTTTTTTTCTTTTCAACTTTAGCAGTGGCTCAGCTATTTTTGCAAAGTCTTTAATGAAAGCCCGGTAATATGAACACATCCCGAGAAACGACGATAATTTCTTCGCTGTTTTAGGAACAGGATAATTTCTAATGGCTACTATTTTTGACTGATCCGTTTCGATTCCCTTTTGGGAAATTTTAAATCCTAAATAACGTAACTCTTTTGCGGCAAATTTACATTTAGACGCATTTATCTTTAAACCAGCTTCGTTTAACAATGAAAATACTTTTCTTAAATCTTGTAAGTGTTGTTCTAGAGTACTACTCGTAATTATAATATCGTCTAAATATATGAAAGTGCTTTTACCAAGGACTGGTCTTAAGACGATGTCCATACATCTTTGGAACGTTGCCGGCGCGCCTGATAATCCGAACGGCATTCTAAGAAATGCGTACGTACCAGATTTCGTTATGAACGCGGTTTTGTGTACGTCCTCGGGTTTTACCCCAATCTGAAAATAGCCACTCGTAAGATCTAATGTAGTCATGTATTTTGTAGATGAAATATTTCGAATTATTTCTTCAATTATCGGCAATGGATATACAGGATATTTTGTAACTGAATTTAACTTGCGATAATCTATAACAAAACGCCACCGCTTCGGGTGCGTAATCGGGTAATCATTATTTTTCTTACACATGACAACGGGGCTAGCGTAACTGCTAGAAATTGGCGTGATGATTTTATTCTTTAACATGTCTTTAATATAATGTTCAATTATTTCCTCTTTGATTTTATCATATCTATATGGTTTTTGCCTAACTGGCTGAGCGTCCCCCGTGTCAATGTCGTGGTTCACCACTTGTGTAAAACCGGGTACATCACTAAATAAATTCGCAAAGTGACTTACCAGACCTTGGATTTTTTCTTTTTCCTGTGCTTGTAAATGTTCCAAGTCCAGCTGCGGGGGCTTATCATTCTTCGTTTCTATCGGCTTCATATTCAACGTCAATTCTCCCCCTTTAAAATCAATTTTTGCTTCTGCCAAACTAAAAAAGTCCACACCTAAAATAATACAAGTTTGCAGGTTACGCACAATATAAAACAGGATTCTTACCTGTTCGTTGTTGATACGCACGAACAATGGTACTTTTCCTAAACAGCTACATTTTTCTCCTTGGGCCGCTATGACATCCGTGTCTCTTGCACTAAAAATTCTGTAACGTCGAAAGTGCTTTTTAAAGAATCTTTCCGATACGAAGCTGCTTTGGGCTCCTGTATCCAAGAGGGCTGTCGCCGGTATGTTGTT
>KK122531.1:303247-320711 GCA_000611955.2 Stegodyphus mimosarum
GAATGATGCAACAGCAGACTGCTGGATTGCGAGCTCAGCGAGAGCTTAACAAAACCTTAGCAAATCCTTTCGGGCTATCGTCAAAATCTGAAATCTTTAAGAATTGTTTTTTCTCTTTTTTTTTATTTTGGGGGGGGGGGAGTTATCTGAGGAAAACGGAAAGCGCGGACGCTGAATCAGCCGATTTAGAGTTATAACTGCATCTTCTTGTTCGCAGACGCTTACAGAAGCTGCATCTTACATGAAAGGAATATCAAAAGGCGAATCAGTCCCAAAGCTTAAACTCCCTTTTCCCCAAAAAATATTCCGACAATTCGAGCGAAAGGACATGATCTCATTTGGCATTTTGGGACAGTATGCGGGAAAACGGATGCGATAACATCGTAACTAAATAACGAACGAAAGAAAGAAAACACACTTTCTTCTGTCGCTTGCGAAGGTCGAGAGGAAGTTGTGGTCGTCTCGCCCACTGCCTTGTCGAAAAAGAAATTCGTCGAACGAAACTGGTTAAATTTCGCTTACTCGCAATAAGGAAATCGCTTAAATCGCAAATATTCTTATGTGTTAAATTTTTTGTGCTTTCTTTCACACTGTTACGGTTTTAAACTGGGAAATGCCATGATTACTCATAACTGCGAAGTTAGCAAGAAAGGAAATGGAATGAAATACTTCTTTGTATTTTCGAGAAAGATCTTAAAATAATGTTAGTCTTTGATAAACAGTATATTACTTCAGTGTCATGAGCAGATGTAGCGATTGTATTTCAAATTATAAAAGGAACTAAAATTCGAAATTAATCTAAATTGATTTAAAGGTAAAAGTCTTGGTATTTTAACACAAAATCGGACATTTTCGGAAATGACATACCAATTTTTTTTCCGTATTCCGATTCTACGACTCAAAGTATGCCAAACTGCCAAGTTTTGTAAAAATCGCAAATGTAGTTTTTAAAAAATTAGCTCTCAAAATTTCAGCTCCTCAATGTTAATTGAATTTGATATATATTTACTAATCTCTCTCTTTTTTTTATTGAACTTACTTGATTCCTTCTCACAGAATTCGAAATTTATGATATTTTTTTTTAAAATTTGTGTTTTTAAATATTTTTTGTAAATTTTCCGAAGAAATTTCTGTATTATAACGTATAGAATTTTTAACATCATCTTAATGTAAATGTGTTTCTAACTATATCTTAAAAAATTAGAGTTTTTATTCAAAATTTCCTGAGATATACGTGAATTTACATTTTAGCGAGTTTTGAAATTTGCCGTATTTATTATCAGCGATAATAACGAAAATGTGGTTTACGCACTTTGTTAAAATTATTTGAAAATATGAACGATTGCTTTTTTCCGTCGTCTGTAATAAAAAAAAAAGGAAAACAGGTTGCTATAAATTAAGAAGTTCGCCAAGTGAATAATTCTTGGCGCAAACTGAAAAAAATTCGCCAAGATAAATTTTTAAATTTCTCCATAAAGTTCTTACTAAAAATAACAAGATTTAATGTCTAAGCAAAATTTGAGTTGTAGAATCGGAATATGCAAATATGGTAAAAAATAATGTGCTATTTAAAAAAAGTCCGATTTCGTGTCAAAATACCTATGTTAGAATAAAGCTATATATAAATCTAATATATACCTTAAGTCGCGCTTTCGAAACATGAAAAACGCAATTTGAATTTACGAGATTTGTCTGCTGCAAGTATTTTACATTAACTGAAACTTCCTTGAAGAGAAAAAAGAATGGCGGCAGGCTCTCTTAGTTTAAATAGCCTATAGTGTTTAATGCCTAGGATTACTAACGGAAGTGCGAAGATGTTATAGAATAGATAAAGCAAATATTTTACATACACATATATTTTATTCTATTTTTTATTTATTATACACTGCTGGCCACCGTAAATGCAACACCCTGAAGGAAGCATGCAAATAACATGAAATTTACAACATGCATTAGAGGAGATGAGATATTTAAATGATTAGAATTTCAGCGCAGACGCACATCAACGTGCGCCTGTGGTGCCACTTCAAAGCACTATTTAAGGCTTGGAGTTTTCGACGATTTCAAGTTCGGCAATTGTGTGGCATTGCGCGCATGGGAGTGACGGATCTCTGAGTCACATCACGAACTATAGCACAGCACATTCCAGTGTCTGAGCGTACCATTCGACGCCGTTTACAGCAGAGTGTCTGTCCGCAAGAAGTCCATTGCTTCGTCTATCCTTCACGCAGAACCACAGACGTCTCCGCCGCCAATGGCGCGATGAAAGAAAAATGTGGACGGCAGAATGGAATGAAATTGTCTTTACTGACCAGTCACACTTCTGTCTGCAACACCACGATGGTCGGATTCGAGTCTGGAGACACCGTGGAAAGAGGATGCTGAACAGCTGCGTTATGCACCGCCACACTGGTCCTGCACCGGGTATTATGGTATGGAGCGGTATTGGATATCACTCTCACACTCCTCTAGTACGCAGTGCCGGTACTTTACTTACATTGCCGGTGGCGCTACATCTCCGAGCTGTTGGAGCCAGTTGTCCTTCCTTACCTTCAGGGCTTGCCCACAGCCATATTTCAACAGCGTAATGCGCGACCACACGTAGCACGCATCATCCAAGGGTTCTTTGCCAATCACCAGATTGAATTGCTTCGCTGGCCGGCTCGCTCTCTGGATCTTTCGCCGATAGAAAACATGTGGTCCATGGTTGCTGAACGATTGACCCAGATTGCATCTTAAGCTGCCACACCAGATCAACTTTGGCAACGTGTGGAAGCTGCTTGGTCTGCTGTACCCCAAAAACACATCCAAAGTCTCTATGAATCAATGCGGAGGCGTGTGGTAGCGGTGATCTCCAACAATGGTGGCTACTCTGGCTATTGATTCTAGAAGGAACCACACTTCACAGAAGTCTATAAATTTAATCATTTGATACTTGTTATCTAGTTAATGAATTTTGTTGTGATATCTCTTGTCTTTCTTGCCGTTGCAATTTGGATGGCCAGCAGTGTATTTTCATTCAAAATGACCTTTTTGTAAAACTGCTCGAAAATATGAGAAATAAAAATCCATAATTTTAAGATACCTGCAGTTATAACCCTAGTAAATGTTAAATCTATAAATGAATTGCTAAGTGTACTTAGATAGTTACTACGCACCAAATTGAGTCTTAAAATAATGTTTCATAAAAGCAAATGCCTTTTCAATTAATTTGGCGTCTGCGTTGAAATCTATCATGTAACAGAAACATTTGTATCTACAGTAAACTCATCATCCATCAACGAAATAGTCTCAGATTATTTCATCCATGCACTAAACAAGAACAATTTCAAATGTCCTGAGTCAGCAATTGGATGCACATATACGGATAATTGTCCGCTAACAATTACCTCAACTCTACAAATACCGTCTGCTTCTGAATTCTGTATTCTCTTACGCTGCTGAACAGCAAATTCTATTGGTGCACAATCTGCTACACTCGTAAAATCGCAGCACCCCTAGGCTTGGCGAAATAAAATAAAAAGCAACAAACACCACCCGAACAGTTGCATATAGATGCAGTTAAAACATTTTTCCAAGAAGGCAATTTGTAGTTCCTTCTACGACGTAAAGAAGTACTGTAATCGCGAAAAATTCCGGGAATCATATTTCAACAAAAATTTCCATTCTGACGCTATCGAATGCAATTAAACGATATTTTTAAAGGACATCCGTACGTAACGACAGAATAAAGGTCTTTTTACACCAAACGAAGTTTAAAACTGATTTAAAATGGATTCAGAAGAGATTATTTTGTGTCGTCTGTGCGTACGTATGTATGTATGTATCTCGCATAACTCAAAAACGAGCAGCCTTGGAACGTCGAAATTTTGTATGTAGACTGCTATAATATGTAATTACATATTATATATTATGTATGTATTATTATTATTGTATGTATGTTGTATCTAGACTGCTATATTATGTAATTACATATTATAGCAGTCTACATACAACATACATACAATAATAATAATACATACATACAAAGTGCACCTCCTATTTTGGTTGCAATTAGCCACACCAAAAGCATACATATATTTACCCACTCTATTACTCGGCTGAGTGAGCTCAGTTTTTATTCTTATATGCTGGTAAATTGTGCATTTTTTGCTTTAAAAACGATTGAATTGTGTTATTCTTAGCTTCCGGTTAAGGTTTTTATGCTTTTAGTTAATCTACGGACAATAGTTGTAGAATTATCAACAGTTTAAAAGTTGTTAAAGTATGGCCAAGTTTATTTCTTTTACCATAGCAGCCATATTTGTTTGTATTTGAAACATAGCAGAATAGTGAATTAAGTCTGTCTGCACTTTCAGTGCCTTTTTGCCGAGGGGGATCAAACAGAAACTTTTAGTTTTGTACATCGAAAATATGCTGGTTGAATTGCTTGTTTTTTCCTAGAAACTGTAATTCTAATTGTAAAAATTGTCTTTTAATTTTTTTAACTATATTTGGTGTTTTATGTTTTTCTATATTTCTCACTTTTTAATGAAGATATATTGAGGTTTTTATATACAGGGTGTTTATAAAATCCCGGACCAATTTCCATGTTTAATAACTCATAAAATAATGAAGATATAAACAAACGTATGGCATTTATTGATGGAATAACTTATATATTTTCCTTTTCAGATTTGAATATCTTTACTTTTGTAAATATCGTCTGCGCGTGTGGTTAATTTCGGATAATTTCATTTTCCAGTCTAAATATCAGTACCTTTCTACATATCGTCAGCTTATTAATTGCATTTTTCTCTCTTTTGTTTTTGGCAACTATTGCAATGTTATGTTTACTTTTGATGTGTTTGTTCTAGTACTTTTGCATGTGATGTTTTATTCGATCGGATATTAAGGAGAATGCATACACCACAAGAGAAAGCACAGATTTTATGGCGGTTTAGGAGGTCCAATTCCTTGGCCACCCAGATCACCTGATATAACACCGCTGGACTTTTTCCTTTGGGGATTTGTAAAGGACAACGTTTACAGGAGGAGAGGGTCTAACATGGATGACCGAAAAGCCAGAATGACAACCGCAATAGCCTCTGTGGATGCCGACCTGCTTGCCGGTACCTGGCGTGAAATTTAATATCGACTTGATATTCTCCGTGCGACGAAGGGGGAACACGTGGAAGTTTATTGACAAGGGTCATGAAACGTTTTGAGTCTATCTAACCATTTATGTCATTAATTTTAATCTATATTTATTATTTTATAAGTTATTAAACATTAAAATGGGTCCGGGACTTTATAGACACCCTGTATTTTTGCCTTCCTGCGAAGTGAGAATGAATTCATTGAATGAGAAATATATCTCTAATGAAATTCGAGGAAATAAGTTTGAATGAAAGGCAGGAAAAAATGCGTATAATTTAATATTCCGTACAAAGAAGTCACGTGGTGTACGCATCAGAATTTTTTTTTAATAGCAAAGCAAAATTATTTAAGAAACGTGCCCACAGCCTCTGTAAAAGAGAATTTCAATGCTATTACGGTTATGTTGTATAGGTAATTAATATAAAATGCCATATTTTAATGTTATAAATTAAACTGTGCATACAAAAGTGCAGATTTAGCAGAACTTAACATTAATGAATGATCTGCTTTCGAACACTATGTTCTGAGCACGAAACATTCTCAGCTCAACAACCATGTCTACTATTTTGTAATCTTGAAAGCCACCGCAGACGTTGCCATTAATTTTATTTTAAAATATGCAAATCCATCGTCATGAATTCACTTATCTTATTAATCATAAAAACTTTTCGGTTGTCTAGCAGAAATTCGATACGCACATTTTTTGCTCCAAAGCAGATGCATGCGTGCTGTGTTTTAACATTTTCTGAATCACGTTCGTGCGATATAATCAATCTTTTCTTGTTTACATTTAGAATAGGAGATGCGGTTTTGATGAGATAGGGTCACGAAAGAGTAGTTAACAATTAGAACAACAATATAAATGATTTATTGGTGGCTATTTGTGCATAGTACTTTTATCAGATTAAAATTTTCATTGAAGTCTAAAGAAGAGTAATAAAAAGCTAGAAAAACCCCAAGAAGCTAAAGCCCTGCAAAACTCAGAACTGTACAAAGATAATTTAGTTCCACCTTTCTGTTAGTATATAAATACTGACCCTATTAATAAAAAATAAAATTAAAAAAAAAAGAAAAGAAAAATCTGAAAACTTTCTGATTTTATATTACGCCTAAAGCGGCGTTTCTTTAACGTCTTATGTGGTATATTTATTTATTAAATATTATGTTCTTCTCACTTAAATCATGAAATTCAGTTCAGCAGCAATATCACAAAATGTTTTTAAAATGAGCATATGTTTAGAATTTCCGATGCACAGTCTCGCGCTGGAGATAATTTTTTCCCGTACAGTGTTGCCGTTGCTCGCTTTGTTAATCAAAAATTCATTAAAGTTTTACAAAATATTGTTACGTGCGTACGGTTTTGTTATATATTGAATGCACAAGTCGTAAAAAGTTAACAAAAATTTATTCTTTCCACGAGAAATAAATTAAAATACTGAAATATGTCTTCACAGATATTCGCACAATATCACAATATCTCAAACGTTTAGCAAAAACTCAGTTCAAAACAGATAAAATGATTCTATCTCACAGCGAAATCGCTACAGCATTAAGTAAACAAACAGCAGTTCGCTTTTTACCGCTACAACTACCACAGCAGCAGCAACAACAACAGCTAAGATGAGGTGTTTCAACTCGGTTTTTATAAGCTTTTTAATTATCAGTAGAACAGTCACGATATTTCTAGATTTTTCTGGATGGCAACAGTAATTACGAGATATTTATTTATTAAGCACGAGCTCTTTTATTTTTATTGTTATTTTTTTTTCCGACGTAGCTTTCTCTTCAAAAATCGTCTGCGTTGCACGGGGAAATAAAAAGGAATTTTAATTACAACTTTAAATAAATAGCCAAATAAATGTGAAATTCGCAACAATATGAAATCGACTATGAAACAAATTCCAAATTCCAAACTTGGGCTTTTAGATGCCCATGTTCTGAGGAGGATTACGTTATTCAAGATTTGATTTTTTATCCAACGGTTTCTCCACAGAAAAAAACAAGGGATTACTTTCCTTTCTTTACTTCCCAAAACTTCCCAAAACGGATTCGCTTTCCAACATTTAAACTACCAGGTGCCAAACTGAACTGTTTTTCACTGACAGCATCCAGCTTTGATAGGAGTATTTTCATCTGAGTATCACAGTTGAAGTGCAGTACTATTTGTTTTTATTGATAAGAGATCGCTGTGTTGTCTAACGTAGTTAAATAAGCGTTTTAATTTAAATTAATTTAACCAAAAGTAGAGCACTTTTTGATTATATTATATTTATCACGCGCGCGCCTGTGGTGCCACTTCAAAGCACATTTAAGACTTGGAGTTTTCGAGGATTTCAACTGGGTTTTGCTTGTGGTTTAAAAAAAAAAGATCCATTATGCCTTGTAGTAAACAGCGATGATCGTTTGATCAAGTATCCGAGTTCGACAGAGGAAGGATAGTGGTCTACCGAGAGTGTGGATTATCTTTCAGGGAAATCGGTAGTCGTGTTGGACGAAACCAAACAACTGTGATGCGGCTATGTGACCATTGGATGCAGGAGGCTACGACGGACCGACGTGTTCGATCGCATCCACCTCAGTGCACCACTTCACGTGATGACAGGAACATTGTGCGCCTGGCAGTGACAAATCACTCAGTCACATCACGAAAGATAGCACATCACATTTAGTCTGTAAAGCATCATCCAGTGTCTGCGCCTGCCATTCGACGCCGTTTACAGCAGAGCAGTCTGTCCGCAAGACGTCCATTGCTCGTCTACCCTTGACGCAGAGCCATAGACGTCTCCGCCGCCAATGGTGCGACGAAAGAAGGATGCGGACGGCAGAATGGAATGAAATTGTCTTTACTGACGAGTCACGCTTCTGTCTGCAACACCACGATGGTCGCATTCGAGTTGGGAGACACCTTGGAGAGAGGATGCGGAACAGCTGCATTATGCACCGCCACACGGGTCCTGCACCGGGTATTATGGTATAGGGCGGTATTGGATATCACTCTCGCACTCCTCTAGTACGCATTGGCGGTACTTTAAACAGCTAGCGCTACATCTCCGAGGTGTTGGAGCCAGTTGTCCTTAATTACCTTCAGGGCTTGCCCACAGCCATATTTCAACAGCGTAATGCGCGAGCACACGTGGCACGCATTGTCCAAGGGTTCTTCGTTAATCGCCAGACTGAATTGCTTCCCTGGCCGGCTCGCTCTCCGGATCTTTCGCCGATAGAAAACATGTGGTCCATGGTTGCTGAACGATTGACCCAGATTGCATCCCAAGCTGCTACACCAGATCAACTTTGGTAACGTGTGGAAGCTGCTTCGTCTGCTGTACCCCAAGAACACATCCAAAGTCTCTATGAATCAGTGGCGAGGCGTGTGGCAGCGGTGATCTCCAACAATGGCGGCTACTCTGGCTACTGATTCTAGAAGGAACCACACTTCACAGAAGCCTATAAATTCAATCATTTGATACTTGGTCAACATGTTATCTACTAAATAAATTTTCTTGTGATATCTCTTGTCTTTCTTGGTGTTGCAGTTTGGGTGGCCAGCAGTGTAAAAGCGAGCAATAGCAACTGTCAAGGGGGGGAAACATTTTTATCTAAAGCGCGCGGAACGGTGTATCGGAAATTCTAAAGATATACTCATTTTTAAATTATTTTGCGATATTACTGTTGAACTGAATTTTATGTTTTAAGTGGGAAGAACATGATATTTAACAAATAACTGTAACACACAAAACATTAAAAAACGCTCCTTTGGACGTAATTTAAAATCTTAAAACCTTTCAGATTTTTTTTTCGCTTCATTCTTTTCAGCATGTTACCTTCTTTTATGCAATATACTTCTGATTATAGTGTCTAGTATGTAATTCTGAAGCTATTTAAAGCTTATGAACATCTTGTAAGTTCTCTATTTCAACACTTCGACTTAAATGTTTGTAAAGACTGCTAACTTCGATTTGTCTACTATTTGTGTTCTATATGAATTAAGCAAACTATCTAACTTGTTAAATAAAGATTTCATAGCTATTCTAACTTATGATTCTTTAATAAAACAGTGATAAATAAAGTATGGTGTACTCAAACGCCTTAACTGTCGTAAATGCACGACATATCAATTACTAAATAAGCGTTTCTTTAAAACTGGACATAGCTGCAAATTTTTTAGAAGGTATTAGTAACCAAATCATTGCAGAACATAATTTGATCAGACCATTTGCTGCTCACACGCTTAGAACGACAGCTTCGTAACCTGGCTTTGACTGCTGACATGACTTGTTTTCTTATGCGGTGTGATTTTAATCTCTCATCGCTTTCCATCCGATTAGCACACATGCAGTGCAAGAGACAACGGTTTTCCAACTTTTCCCTTAATTTCTTGACCGTTTTTGAGTTTCACCTGCTAGTTCGTCAAAGTCATGTGCCCTCAGAGGCTTAAATTTCTTCTTTGGCTTATTAAAACTCCTTCTGGAGACAATAAGCCAACTTCATAACCCATATACGTCTTCGTATAGAATTTTAAGTTTTTGGCCTGTTTCTGTTGTCCTGCTTCAAGAGAAAGACTGACGACGCTAAAGCTGTTCTTGCTGGGATTAGATTAGGGGAAGCTAGATCCTGTACGATAAATGTACGTGTTCGAAATTCTATCGACAGCTAAGAAATTTGTAGTCATTGGTTACGTTATTTGGATCTTGTAGTCATAGATTCATTGAAATTTGTTCACTGAATACTGTTGTCATAGATTATTAACCCAAAGGGGCAATTTTCCCAGAAGGGCTATTAATTTCGTTTTGGCATTTTGCGTCATCAACTATAAAACGGCGTTTCACTTTCCATACTGTTGCCACCAAATATTAGAGCTCCCGCATTATATTTAAAGAAATTAAATAATGAAGAATCTCCATGAACGTACTAATGTTTCTCGCATTGTGAAAAAGCAACGTTATCTAGAGACATCAAATTTTGAATAACGTAGTCCTCCACTCGAATATGGGCATCTGAAAGCCGGAATTTCGAATTTGCTTTATTGTTTATTTCATATTTTGTAAAACTTTAACGAATTTTTTATAAATAAACTCGACGATTTCAAAGCGAGCAATGGCAACAGTGTACGAAATAAAAAAACATTTTTATCTCCAGCGCGCGCTACTGCATCAAAAATTTTAAAAATATGCTCTGCGTATCTTAAATTTGACTGTATATCGGAAATTTGCAATACGTATTTGACTATGTATCGGAATTTTAAAAAATATGCTATTTTAAAATTATTTTGAAATATTCTTGTCAAATTAAATTTTATAGTTTAAGTGCGCAGAATATGATACTCAATACATAAAGGTAACACACAAAACGGCCAAAATCGACCCTTTGAGCGTAATATAAAATCTGAAAGTTTTCAGATTTTTTTCCCCCAAAATTTGTAGTGAAAAGCGGCTTTGTCCCTGAAGGACTACTGTTTTCGTTTTGCGATTTTGCGTTCGAAACATTAAATGTCAGTTCACTTTTCAAACTGTTACCACCAAATATTGCAACACTGTATTATATTTAAAGAAATTAAATAATGAAGAATGTGCATAAATGTATGTATGTTTCTCGTATTGTGATAAAACAACGTTACCTAGAGCCATCGAATTTTGAATGACGTAATCCTGCTGTAAATTTGGGCATCTGGAAGCCATTATAATTTGTAATTTCTTTTACTATCGATTTCATATTTTGTAAAACTTTAAAGAATTTTTGATAAACAAACTCAAGGATTTCAAAGCGAGCCATGGCAACGTTGTACAGAAAAAAACATTTTTATCTCCAGCGCCTGAGACTGTGTACAGGAAATTCTAAAGATATGCTCAGCTTTAAATTATTTTGCGATATTGTTCTTTAACTGAATTTTAAGTGCGAAGAACATGATATTTAATAAATAAACCTAACACAGAAAACGTTAAAAAACGCCCCTTTGAGCGTAATATAAAATCTGAAAGCTTTCAGATTTTTTTATAAATTTTATTTTGCTATTTTAATTTTTTGAATTCATTCCTATTCTGAAAAGAGGCTTTTGTGTTGAAAATTTGTGTTTGTATTTTTAATTTGATCCCTCACAAGTAATGAGATAGGAAACTCAAACTGTTTTAATTCTGTTTTCTGTTTGCTTGATGGTTAGTTTTTCCGGTGGTGACGTTCATTACAGAGATGAAATTTAACAACTTATTGAAATTGCAATTATACTAGTTTGTATAAGTAACTGAAACCCATACAGGTGTTACAAATTTCGTAAATGAATTGAAAATACGACATAATTAACAAATTCATAAAGGAAGGGATAAAAACGAATGTCTAAGGACAAACGTTTCCCCAAATAGATTTAAAATAAAATTAAAATATTGAATGTAACGTATATTTGTCATTTACTGTATTAATTATTCTTTTTCAAATAAGCAATAAAAAGGATAACTCTATAGATTACAGTCAATATTATCTAGTTTGTTATCTTTAGTAAAAGGGAATTTAGTAAAGATTCTATGAACCAGCTTTCAGTATCTAGATCTTGACAAATTTCATATTAAAGGAACGAAAATGAATGAAAGTTGTATCAAATCATATAGAACTTCTAGACACTGCCCCGAAACGGCGCTTTCTCCAGAACGCATCTTCACCTGTCTGGCAATACTTGCAGCTCTGCTAAGTTTGGAAGAGTTTCCTTTCCAAGAAAAGCTGTATAGCGAAAAGATTGTGGAACTGGAAAAAGCTGTGATTTCCACGCATGGATCCATTTGACTTCTCGACGGGCACGAAACCAATCAACCAATAAATAAAACAGGCCAATCCTTGGAACAGGCACCTTGCATTCGGCGTAGATTTTGTAAAATGCCAATCGATTTCGAGGGCAAAACGGGTTCCCCGTCAACAGGAGCAAAAAATTCTGCAAAAGCGAGAAAGCGAATGTCGATCATATTTACACCCACAGGCAACCAGTCGAAGAGCCGAAAGCGCCATCTGTTGGCAGAAATAGTAAAGAAAAATGAAAGGTTAAGTTAGCAGAATTTTGAATGCATTAGGCAAGACTGGGCTGGAACTGAAGTCATTAACTAAACAGCATAAATTTTTGTGAATGTGAAAAGCTTCAAGAAAATCCAGTCCTCTAATAGAACCAGCTTTCTGGATAATTTTAGCAGAACCAAAATCAAAATTGTGATTGAATTTTCAACTATGATTACCTACTGAAGATTTGTGATTTGTTAATTTCGCCTTTTCGGACGTAATATTCATGTTCTTTTATCCGAAACTTTAATGCTCTTTTCGTTTGGCCAATATAACTTAAGCCACACTGACAAGATATTCTATAAATTCCACAAGAATTAAAGACAGAAATAGAATCTTTATTTATAGGTGAGAAAACAACTTGAAAATTAAACTTGTGTAAAATCCGTGCAATTTTGTAACTGATAGGAGGATGAAATGGAAGCATAACAAGGTTATTAATGTTATTTCTGACACCAGAATGTATTCTCAGATGGCTCGTTGAGAACTTTCGAATAGCTTTATCAATGACTACGGGAGAAAATCCTCGGTCAAGGGCAACAGATCCTAAGTAATTGAGTTCCTTAGCAATAAGAGGTTCCGAGGAACAAACTTTGAGAGCTCGAAATACATAATAGTAAAAAGAAGCCATTTTTTGCTTAGTCGGATGCTTAGACTTAGCATGGGGAGGTAAACAAACAGAAAAGGGTTTACGGCAGCGGTCGGGGAACCGGGATAAATTACCCCAAATGGGGTAAAAATGAAACTTTTGTGAGTAAAAAGTATATATTTTTAATTTGCTATTTTATAAACCTGTTAGTATTTTTTTCAACTTAAACAATTTAGCGACATATGCAGGCCACGCCATCTCACTCCCCACCACTAGAGTGTTCTCGAGTTATATCTTTGCGCAGTAAAGCACAGCCCAACCTGCTCAGCCGTGCCATGCCGTCAAGATACAAATACATTGACGAGTCAGAGAGCGAGTTTTTACTAGTTAGTTGCTGACAAGACCACCATTTAATCATTAATCATCGATATATCGATCAAGGTAAGCCGCAATTTGAAAATTTAATTCAAGTATATTACAACTATTATTTTCTGTCTTTTTTCAGATGGTAGCAAATAGAAAAAGAACATACCAAGACGAATTCCTTAATTATGGTTTTACACAAATAGAAGACAATGGTACAATGAAACCACAGTGTGTTGTATGTATGAAGGTACTGACTTCAGAATCTTTCAAAAAAAAGTCAATTGAAGAAACATTTAGATAATTTGCATTCACACCTGTCTTCCAAACCGCGAGAATACTTTGCAAATTTAGAAATATCTGTTAAAAGACAAAGATTGAATAGCAACTTGTTTGGTACATTTGATCAGCGTTCAGCATCAAGGGCTAGCTTTGAAGTAGCCTGGTTGATTGCTCGAAATAAGAAACCATACACTATTGGTGAAGATTTGGTTAAACCAGCTGCTGTAAAAATGGCAGAGATTATGTGTGGTCAAAAAGAAGCGAAGAAACTGAATTCAGTGCCCTTGTCTGCGAGAATTGTGAAAGAACGAATTTCTATATTAGCAGAAAATGTGAAGGAACAGGTTATTTTCGCATTAAAACAGGCTAAATATTTTGCTATTCAGCTTGATGAGACAACTGATTTTAGTAGCAATTCACAGCTAATGGTATATGTTCGCTACAAAGGTGCAGATAATTTTGAAGAGGAATTGCTGTTTTGTTCTCCTCTCGAGTTGAGATCTCGTGGAATTGATGTCTACAATAAAGTAAATGAATACTTCAATGCGCAAAGTTTAAAATGGGAAAACTGTATTTCTGTATCTTTGGATGGAGCTCCAGCTATGCTGGGTCATATTAATGGTTTTTCGGCTTTCGTAAAAAAAAAAAACCCAAATATTGAAGTTACTCACTGTATGATCCATTGCCAGGCCTTTATGGTCAAATATTTAGAACCTACACTGGAAGCCGTCACGCATGATGTCATCAAGATTGTAAATTTTATCAAGGGACATGCACTAAACACGCGGCTATTTCGTGAATTAGTATGTCAGGACGGTGAAGCTGAATATACGGACCTACTTTATTATACAGAAGTAAGGTGGCTCTCTCGCGGAAATGTATTAAATCGAGTATGGGCTCTCAAAACTGAAGTCGAAATTTTTATGTTTGATCAAAAAAATATTCTCGCAGATAAGTTTAAAAACTCTTCCTGGGTTGCGTATCTCACATATTTAGCGGACATTTTTGAGAGTATAAATATATTAAACAAAGAATTGCAAGGAAAGAATATTAATATCATTTCAGCGAGAGAAATAGTGTCAGCGTTTGGATTAAAGCTACAATATTGGAGACAGAAAGCAGAACAGAACAAGATAGCTTCTTTTTCAAGGTTAGCTTTTTTTTTGGAAGATTGCGAAAATATTACTTTTGCTGACATCAAGGATACAATTGTAAGACATCTTATCAAACTCAGAAAGCGGTTTTCAGATTACTTTCCAGATCTTGATACACGTACTGTCAGTTGGATTGCAGATCCTTTTAAATGTGAAATTGCTATGATACCAGAAGAACCTTCAGGTTTGGCAGAAGCAATTCTTGAACTTCGATCTAATACTGAAGCACGTATTCAATTTGAGAGTAAACCAAATCTGTCGTCTTTTTGGATGTCAAAAGCTGCAAAGGCTTTCAAAATTGCACATGAAGAGGCGGTTAAAAAATTGCTGCATCTGGAAGGCCAAATTTGAAATTTGGAATTTGTTTTATTAGCGATTTCATATTTTGTAAAACTTTAACGAATTTTTGATTCACAAACTCGAGGATTTCAAAGCGGGCGATGGCAACGTTGTACAGAAAAAAGCATTTTTATCTGCAGCGCGTGAGACTGTGTGTAGGAAATTCTAAAGATAGGCTCAGTTTAAAATTATTTTGCGATATTGTTCATTAACTGAATTTTATGGTTTAAATGCGAAGAACATGATATTCAATAAATAAAAGTAACATACAAAATGTTTAAAAAACGCCCCTTTGGACGTAATTTAAAATCTGAAACCTTTCACATTTTTTTTTAACTTTTTCGGCGTAGCTATCTCTTAAAATATGTCACGCGCTGCATTGCACTAGGAAATAAAACAATTTTAGTTATAATTCTATTAAAAATATCTAATTAAATACAAAATTCGTAACAATATGGATATAAAGAGTTGGGTAAAACTTCGATCACAACAAATACGTTGTAAATATGTAACAAATATTCATAAGTAATTTTTCTAACTACTAAATTCATACTGAAAGTAGAAAGAAAATCATCATAGAGATTCCGTCTCGTAAACAAGACCCCAATTTTTAACAATTCAGCAAGGATTTATGAATACCATAAATAAAGAAAAAATGATTTTATAAAACAGACTAATGAGTGCAGAGTTATCAAACAAAACAACTCAAGCACATAATCTAACCTGACAAGGACTATTTTTTTCTTACAAGCAAAATGCATGATGTATTTAATCAAAAACATATCCAGACACTGCATTTGATACGAGCCCACTTATTGATGTGCTATGCAAATGCACTCTGTCTTGAATAAACTCCAAACAGATGTTACAAATATCTTTTATCTGGAAACCCACACATAAGTGGGAGTCGTCGTTATCGTAAAATCCTTTTTTGTCTTAATTAAACAGAGCTTTCAAGGTAAATAACAAGTGTTAGCCTTATTCTGTTTACGTTCGTAACTTTTAATCATTGTTATTTTATTCCCTAATTTAACTAACCTAAATTTGCTGTAATAATATATCACAGAAGACATTTTTGTTTAATAGATCGCAATGGGCAAAATGGGGTGATCGTTAAGTATAATAGAGTAGTAAGTGTAGTGGTGTAATTAAAAGCGGAGTTGTAGTATTTTTTCTTTTATTATTGCAAAGGGACAATATTCTCAATCCGGCTATTTATTTCGTTTTGGCATTTTGCGTCGTCCACTATAAAACTACGTTTCACATTTCAAATTGTTGCCACCAAATATAAAAGCCCTGCATTGTATTTAAAGAAATAAAATAAGGAAGAATCTGCATGAATGTGTGTATGTTTCTGGCATTGTGAAAAAAATTAAGGTACCTAGAGCCACCCAGTTTTGAATGACGTAATCCTCCACCAAATATGGGCATCTGGAAGCTCGAATCTGGGATTTGTTTTATTGTCTATTTCATATTTCGTAAAACTTTAACGAATTTTTGATTAAAAAACTCAAGGATTTCAAAGCGAGCAGTGACAGCGTTATACAGAAAAAACATTTTTATCTCCAGCGCCTGAGACTGCCTATAGAAAATTCTAAAGATATCCTCAGTTTAAAATTATTTTGCGATATTGTTCTTTAATTCTGAAATTTATGGTTTAAGGGCGAATGTGTAAATGTCCGTATCCCTTTTCAAAGTGTTACCACCAAATATTATCACCCTGTGTTATATTTAAAGAAATTAAAAAATGTAGAATCTGAATAAATATACGTATGTTTCTCCCATTGTGATAAAACAACGGTACCTAGAGCCATCGAATTTTGAATGACGTAATCCTACTGCAAATATGGGCATCTGGAAGCCAAATTTGAAATTTGTTTTATTATCGATTTCATATTTTGTAAAACTTTAACGAAATTTTGATTAACAGACTCCACAATTTCAAAGCAAGCACTGGCAACACTGTAAGAAAAAAAAATTATTCCCAGCGATCGAGACTGTCTATCGGAAATTCTAAAGATATGCTGTTTTCAAATATTTTTAACACAATGTGGCGTTAGCCGAAATGTTCTCGAAACGTGTATGTGCCTGTAAATGTAATAAATAAATAAATAAAAAAATCGGAAAGGTTTCAGATTTTAATTACGTCCAAAGGGGCGTTTATTTAACATTTTGTGTGTTACCTTTATTTATTAAATACCATGTTCTTCGCACTTAAACCATAAAATTCAGTTCAACAGCAATATCGCAAACTAATTTTAAATTGAGCATATCTTTAGAAATTTCGGTACACACTCTCGAGCGCTGGAGATAAAAATGTTTTTCTGTACAACGTTGGTATTGCTGGCTTTGAAATCTTTGAGTTTATTAATGAAAAATTCGTTAAAGTTTTAGAGAATATTGCTACGAATTTCACATTCATTTGGCTATTTATTTAGAATTGTAATTAAAATTCCTTTTTATTTTCCTGTGCAACGCAGACGATTTTTGAAAAGAAAGCTACGTCAAAAAAATAAATAAATAAATAAAATAAGCAGTAAATTGAAAAGTGAAACGACGCAAAATG